>CAUYPK010052648.1:0-18245 GCA_963574355.1 Loris lydekkerianus | reverse complement strand
GAGGGGGGTGGAGGGAGGGGTATTGGTGGAATCACACCTACGGGGCATCTTACAAGGGTAAGGGTGAAACTCAGCAAATGTGAAATGTAAATGTCATGCTATGGTAACTAGGAAAATACCAGGAAGGCTATGTTGACTATTGGGATGAAAATGTGTCAAATGGTCTATGAAGCTAGTGTATGATGCCCCATGATCATATTAATGTATGCAGCTATGATTTAATAATAATAATTAAAAAAAATAAAAATTCGTACCCTGTTTAAAAAAAAAAAAAAAGACAACTATGAAATTAAGAAAAAAAAAATAGTTGAAGTTGTTAACAAATGAAAAAACATACCATGCTCATGGCTGGGAAGAATCAACATTGTTAAAATGTCTATACTACCCAAAGCAATACATAAAAATTTTAATGCAATTTCTATTAAAGCTTCATTGTCATATTTTAAAGACCTTGAAAAAATAATACTTCATTTTATATGGAATCAGAAAAAAACTCAAATAGCCAAAACATTACTCAGCAATAAAAACAAAGCAGGAGAAATCCCATTACCAGACCTGAGGCTGTACTATAAATTGATAGTGATCAAAAAAATGTGGTACTGGCACAAAAGTAGAGAAGTAGATGTCTGGAACAGAATAAAGAAGCAAGAGATGAATTCAGCTACTTACTGTTATTTTATCTTTGACAAGCCAATTAAAAACATTTAGTGGGGAAAAGATTCCCTATTTAACAAATGGTGCTGGGTGAACTGGCTGGTGATCTGTAGAAGACTGAAACTGGACCCACACCTTTCACCTTTAACTAAGATATACTTTCACTGGATTAAACATTTATAATTAAGACATGAAACTATAAAAATACTAGGAAAAAAGTGCAGGGAAAATACTTGAAGAAATCAGCCTGGGTGAATATTTTATGGGGAGGACCCTCCAGGCAACTGAAGCAACATCAAATGTGCACTACTTGGACCTGATAAAACTAAAAAGCTTCTGCATGGTGAAGAACACAGTAAGTAAAGCCAGCAGACAGCCCTCAGAATGGGAGGAGTTATTTTATGTCTCTGACAAAGGTTTAATAACCAGAATCCACAGAGAACTTAAATGCATTAGCAAAAAAAGAACAAATGTTTGCTAGGTTGTATTGAGGATTTTTGCATCTACATTCATGAGGGATACTGGCATTGTAGAATGAGTTGGATAGAATTCCTTCATTTTTGGCATTGTGGAATGATTTCTTCAGTATGGGTACTAATTCTTCTTTATCAGTATGATAAATTCAGTTGTGGTACAATCTGGTGCAATGACTTATTTGGAATATTTTTATTGCTGCTTCAATGTTGTTGCTCATTATTTTTGATTGAGCCTTGGCAGGTTGTAGGTTTCCAATAATTTTTTACATTTCTTCAACATTTTTGAGTTCATGTGCATAGATATTTTTATAGTATCCTCAGAAAATATTTTGTATTTATGTGGTATTGACTGTAATATATATTTTTTCATTTATGATTGAACTTATATGAGTTGTTTTTTCTTACTTTGCATTAATCTGGTGAAAGATCTATCAATTTTGTTTATATTTTCAAAGAACCAACATTTTTTTTTTGAGACAGAGTCTCACTTTTTTGCCCTTTGTTTAGTGCCATGACATAATAGCTCGCAGCAAACTCTAACTCTTGGGCTTAAGTGATCCTCTTGCCTCGGCCTCCCAAGTAACTGAGACGACAAGTACCCACCACAATGCCTAGCTAGTTTTTAGAGATGGAATTTCACTTTTTGCTCAGTGTGCTCCTGACGGGGGATCCACTCATCTTGGCCCTCCAGAGTGCTAGAATTACAGGCATGAGCCACTGTACCTGGCCTCAAAGAACCAACTTTTTGTTTCATTGATTTTCTGAATTATTTTCTTGTTTTTTATTTAATTTACTTCTGCTCTGATCATGGTTGTTTCTTTTCTTTTTTTTTTTTTTCTCTGCTGGGTTTTTGTTTAGTTTGCTCTTCCTTTTCTTGTTCATTGTGATAATTTATTAGACTGTAGATCTGTGATCTTTCTGCCTTTTAATATAAGCATTTAAAACAATAAATTTTCCCCTTAGTACTGCTTTTGATGAATCTAATATATTTTGATAACTTGTGTTCCCTTTGTAATTTAGTTTGATGAGTCTTTTGATTTTCATCTTAATTTCATCTTTGACCAAACAATTGGTTACTGGTGTGTTGTTTATTTTCCATGACTTTGAGTAGAATCGAGTATTTCTTTGGAGGCTGATTTTCAGTTTTATTCCATTGTGATCTAAGAAGATACACGGTATAATTCCTATTTTTTTTAAATGTTTGAAACATTTTTTGTGCTAAATTGTCATATCTAAGTTGTTATAAACCTTTGATAATGTTGCATGTGCTGATGAGAAGAATGTATATTCAGGAGTTTTGGAATAAAATATTCTGTAATTGTCAGAATAAATAGACCTATTTATTCCAGAGGCCCATTTAAATCTAGTGCCTCCTTATTTATTCACATTAATTTTTGATTTGCAAACATCCCAACCAACATTTAGAAGAGTTTGAACTCCTCCTCATATGGACACCCTTTATATCCTTATATTGCCTAATTTCATTGGCTAGAACTTCTAACATAATGTTGAATAATAATACTGGTAGAGAATGTCCTTGTCTGGTTCCAATTCTAAGTGGAAAATCTTTTATTTTTACTCCATTCATTATGATGGTAGCTGTGGTTTGTCATACATGGCTTCATTCAGCTTAAGGAATGTGCCAATTATGCCTGTTTTCTTAAGTGTTCTTTTTAGAAAAGGATGCTGAATTTTGTCAAATGCTTTTTCTGCATCAACTGAGAGGATCAGTAGAAAGTATTGATAACAGATTATATTATAGAGAAGAATGAATCTTTATGCTAGAGCATAAAGCTCTTGAGCTAGCATATGTAGTTAAAAGTCAGAAAAGAAGAGAGAGAAAGCAGAACATTCACTGAGAGAATTATGGGACTTCATGAAGTGTTCAAACATATGAATTACAAGTATTCAAGAAGGGACAGAATGCCCCACAAGAATGAATGCTCTACTAGAGAATATCATAAATGAAAATTTCCAATTTCCCAGTATCAGCAAAGATTCTAACATACTCCTTTCAGGGGGATATTGAATCTCAGGTTGTCTCAACTCAAAGGGAGTTTCTCCAAGACACATTGTCATAAACCTGTGCAAAGTCAATGAAAGAGAAAATTCTTCAAGTAGCCAGGAGTAAGCGCCAATTGACCTACATGGGACAAATCCATCAGGATAATTGCAGACTTCTCATATTAAATTCATCAAACCAGAAGAGAATATTCATTTACTTTTACTCTACATAAACAAAACAAACAAATTTCAGGCTAGAATTCTATATCCTGCAAAGATAAGCTTAAAAATTGATGAAGAAATAAAATCTTTACTTATATGTAAACATTGTGGAAGTTTGCCACAACAAGATGAGCTCTACTAGAAATACTTAGACCTATTTGCAGCACTGACTATCATAATGGGCCACCAGCAAACTTAAAACCCAGAAACTAAATGACAAAATGTAGCTTTCACAATGATGCAAAAGATAAACTAAGCAATGGATTTCATAAAATAAGATAAATGGAACTCCAACATATTTATCAATTTTCTCAATAAATGTTAATGGCTTGAATTCCCCACTGAAGATGTACAAGCTGGTAGATTGAATAAAAAGGCATAAGCCATCCATATGCTGCCTGTAGGAAACAAATATAGCCTTGAGGGACAATGTTTGATTTGGGGTAAATGGATGGAAAACAATATTTCAGGAAAATAGAAATTAGAAGAATGGAGGGGCAGCCAACAAATATCCAGATATAAGTGTATTTAAGGAAATTAAAGTCAAAAAAGATAAGGATGGACATTTCCTATCAGTTAAAGGAATAATGCAACATGAAGACATTTCAATTCTAAATACTTATGGACACAAAATATTATGTATTCAATTTAAATGTTCCCAGATTTATGAAACAGACATTAGTTGGTCTGAGCAATATGATATCCTATAAAACAAAAATAACAGGGGACTTTGAAACTCTTGTTACAGAGCTGGACAGATCCTCTAAAGAGAAACTAAAAAAAGATTTAAGGGACCTAAATGCCACCCTAGTATAACTGTGTTTTGCAGACACATATGGAACACACCATCCCAAAGCTAGGGAATATACATTCTTCTCATCAGTTCATGGAACATTGTCCAGAATATATCATATCCTATGACAAAAATGAAACCTCAACCAAATAAAAATAATTGAAGTTATGCCTTGTATCTTCTCAGACCATAAGGCAATGAAAATACAACTCAAATCCAGCAAAAGTTTTCATCCCCACATAAAGGCATGGAAAATTAACAACCTTATGTCAAATCACAGTTGTGTCAAGGAAGAAATAAAAAAGGAATTTATTAACTTCTGTGAGCATAACAACAATGAACACACAAACTACCAAATCTGTGGAACACTGCAAGAGAGGAAAATTTATCACATTAGAGATCTACATTTGAAAAACAAAAAGAGAGCAGATCAATAACCTAATGAATCATCTTCAAGAAATCAAAAAGGAAGAGAAATCCAATCTCAAACCTAGCAGAAGAAAATAAATAATCAAAATTAAATCAGAAACAAATGAAATAAAAAAACAAGGAATCATTCATAAAATTAATGAAACAAAATGTTAGTTCTTTCTTCAAAATGATAAGTAAAATTGATAAACCACTGGCTAGATTAACTAGAAATAGAAAAGCACAATCTTTAATAAGCTCAATTAAAAAGGAAATAGGGGAAATAACTTATATCACAGAGATACAGGGATTATTTCTGACTACTACCAAAAACCTTATGCCAAGAAATTTGACAATGTAGAGGAAATGGAGCCATACCTGGAATCACACCATCTTTCTAGACTTAAATGGGAAGATGTAGATCTCTTGAACAGATCAATATCAAGCACTGAGATTGCAAAAACAATAAAAAATATTTCAACAAGAAAAATGCCCGGGACCAGATGGCTTCACATCAGAACTGTATCATACCTCAAAGATGAGCTTGTACCTATACTAGAGAACCTATTCCAAAATATTGAGAAAGAAGGACCCTTCCCTAAGCCATTCTATGAAACAAACACAACCTTGATTCCAAAACCAGGAAAGGACCCAACTAAAAAGAAGAACTGTAGACAAATTTGACTAACGAATATCCATGCAAAAATACTGGACAAAATCTTAGCTAATAGATTGCAGCAAAGACATCTGTACCAGAATGTTTATTGCAGCCCAATTCATAATTGCTATGTCATGGAAGAAGCCCAAGTGTCCATCAACCCACAAATGGACTAGCAAATTGTGGTACATGTATACCATGAAATATTATGTAGCCTTAAAGAAAGATGGAGACTTTACCTCTTTCATGTTTACATGGATGGAGCTGGAACATATTCTTTTTAGAAAAGTATCTCAGGAATGGAAGAAAAAGTATTCAATGTACTCAGCTCTACTATGAAGCTAAATTATAGCTTTCACATGAAGGCTATAACCCAACTATAACACAAGACTATGGGGAAAGGGCCAAGGAAGGGGATGGGAGGTGGGAAGTTTTGGTGGAGGAAGGGTAATGGATGGGGCCACATGTATGGTGCATCTTAGATGGGTACAGGTGAAACTTACTAAATTCAGAATACAAATGCCTACATACAGTAACTAAGAAAATTCCTTAAAGGCTATGTTAAATAGTTTGATGAGAATATTTCAGATTGTATATAAAACCCACACATTGTACTCCTTGATTGCACTAATGTACACAGCTATGATTTAACAATAAAAATAAATGTATTTAAAAATAAAAAAAAAAAATTATACACCACAATGAAGTAGGCTTTATCCAAGGGATGCAAGACTTTTTTTTTTTTTTTTTTTTGATAGATTCTTACTATGTCACACTTGGTAGAGTGCTGTGACATCACAGTTCACAGCAACCTCAGACTCCCTTGCCTCAGCCTCCAAAATAGCTGAGACTATAGGCGCCTGCCACAATGCCTGGCTATTTTGTTGTTATTGTTGTTGTATTTATTGTTGTTTAGAAGGCCTGGGCCGGGTTGGAACCCACCATCTTTGGTCTATGTGGGTGATGACATAACCACGGTTCTATAGGCACCGACCCACAAGACTCTTTTAACAAACACACATCCATAAATTTAATACACCATATTAATAAAAGCAAAAACATAGACCATATGATACTCTTAATAGATGTAGAAAAAGCATTTGACAAAATTCAGCGTCCTTTTCTAAGAATACTTTAGAAAATAGGCATAGGTGGCACATTTTTTAAACTGATTAAAGCCATCTATGACAAACATAATTGACATCATTATGAAAGGAGTAAAACTGAAAGTTTCCAACTTAGAATGGGAACCAGGCAAGGATGTATACTATTGCTACTATTATTGAACATTGTGGTGGAAGTTCTAGCCAGTGCAAGCAGGAAAGAGAAGGATATAAGGGGCATCCAAATGGAGTCAGTGGAGGTCAATCTTTCACTCTATGCTGAAAAAAGAGTGAAACTGGACCACACCTTTCACCACTTACAAAAATTAACTTAAGATGGATAAAATATTTAAATCCAAGACATGAAATGATAAAAGTCTTAGAAGAAAGTGTAGGAACAGCCCTTGATGATGTTGAACTTGGGAAACATTTTATGACAAAGACTTCAGTGGCCATCACAACAATAAAAATTAACAAATGGGACTTAATTAAGCTAAAAAGCCTCTACATATCTTAGGATACATCAAGTAAAGCTATTAAATAAAAGACAATCTTCAGAATGGGAAGATATTTGCAGGGTATGAATCTGACAAAGGGTTGATAATTACAGAGAGTTCAAATTGATTAACAAAATAGACTAAACAATCTCATCTACTACTGGGTAAGAGATATGAACAGAACCTTCTATGATGAAGACAGAAGAATGTTTAACAATCATTTGAAAAAATGTTTGTCTTTTCTGATAGTCACATAAATGCAATTCAAAACTAACCTGAGATATCACCTAACCCCACTAAGAATAGCCTATATCACAAAGTCTTAAAGCTGCAGGTGATGTCGTGGATGTGGAGATAAGGCAATGCTTTTCCACTGTAGGGGGGACTGAAAACTAATACAACCTTTTTTTGGAAGAAAGTGTGGAGAATCCTTAAAGAACTCAAATTAGACCTCCCATTTGATCCTTGAATCCCATCACTAGGCATCTTCCCAGAAGAAAATAAATCATTTTATCATAAGGACATTTGCACCAGACTGTTTATCACATCTCAATTTACAATCACCACAATGTGGAAACAACCTGATTGCCCACCAACCCAGGAATGGATTAAGAAGCTCTGGTATATGTATACCACAAAATACTATTCAGACATTAAAAATTATGGAGACTTCACATCTTTTACATTAATGTGGATGGAGTTGGAATCCTTTCTTCTTAGTGAAGAATCACAATAATGGAGAAACAAGAATCCAATGTTCTCATTTCTCATAATAAGCCAGTAGATGATCTAACACATATTCACATAAGTGAAAAACTCAAACCAATTCAAGGTGGGGGCAGGGGAGCAAGAGAGTGGGATGAGGGGAGGAGGGAAAGGTGTGTGTGTTTCATTGTATGGCATACCTCTTGGGGGCTGGACACAACTATAAGAGGGACTTCACCTAGAAATGAAAACAGTGTATCCTAATTCTTTGTACCCTCAATGAGTCTGAAACAATGGAAAAAAAAAAAAAAAAGAAAGAAAGAAAGGAATTATTTCAAGACAATGACTCTATTAAGAGATGTCTCAGCACTCTTACCCCTGAGAACAAGTTCCTGACTTTCCTTACAGTGTTGTGGTGGCTTAAAACTTTGTCAAGGTCTGTTTTTTTTCGTTTTTTCTCTGCCATCCAAGCTGAGCATATGTACTGAGCTCATTTGATAGAACCACCTTTAGTCTAGCCTATGTCTTCTGGAGATTCTGAGCCTACCTTTTCCAGTAATGACACTTCTTGGACTGGAGGTATTTTTATGCCTCTAGGGCAACCAATGTTAAATCAAACTGATTGTTTATATTACTCTAAAATTTTATTTTTTACTGATAGCACTCCTATATTCCTTTCCCTTCATCCATCCCAGCCTTGTGCTATATGAATGTCCCAACTTTATTTGCATTAATCTACCATACCTCACAATATGTCTTTCATAAATACAACTTATCTTGTTAGAGACAATTGATCTTTGCAAAGTTTATATCTGTGTATGCATTTTTGTCATTCCTCTTCCATGCCCAATAACATTTGTTAAGACCCTTGCTGTGTGCAATGGCCTTGCCAAGTTAATCTTACCCAGCAAATCTAACTTTTACCAGGGGGCCCTATGGCTGTTTAACTGCCAGAGACAGGCCATTGGCATTGGCTGAATGGACTCCAAATAAGCCTATTTGGAAAAACATGTCTCTCTGTGGCTCAGTCTTGCAAGTTTGTCAAGAGGACTTATACTCACCCTATTATTTTAAGCTTTGTTGAGGTACTCTTCCCTTTTTCCCTCTTGAATTTAAAGGCATAGTACTATCTGCACCATTGCCTCAGGCTTGTTTTCAGTAAATTTAACTACTTTCCTTTCTGATGAGATCCTTATGTGTACTACTAGTCCTTATGTGTTTTTGCCAGCCCCCTCTTTTTCATTTCATAATACTATTTATTCTTCCACTCTTTCATTTTCTACTGCTTAAGTACTTGTTTTTCTCATCATAATTTTACTACTCTAAATATTACTGCTGTCTTCATTATGGAGAGAAAGATAAATGCCTGGGATCCATTTCTCCTTGAACCATCCTGGCAAGCAGACTCCACTTTACATATTTTAATTGATGTATTGAAAAAGCTAAGACCAAACAAATTCCTTGTGAGCCTTATTACTTTCATAGTTTCCACTATTGTTTTACTTGTTCTGCATCAATGGTAGTTGCCACTTTAACTAAATCTGTTTCAACTGCTCATTTGATTGACAACACAATGGGTAATACCACTCCAAAACTCATGAAACAGGCTAAGCTTGTAAATCAAGTCATGAAAAGACTTGATCCCCTTGAGGCAGCCATTGGATAGGTTAATAACACATAACAAACCTTACCAAAAAAGAACCGAGCTTCAATGTGACTTTAACACCAATATTTGTGTTACAGCAGTTCCTTATAACAGTTATCTGCACCCTTGGAAACTGGTAAAGAATCACCTGCATGGTACCTTCAATGACACAATGGGTCAGGACATAGCTGATTTATCTAATCAGCTACATGAACAGGCTATTGGAATCCAAATGGCCAGCTGACTGACATTCTGTGTTGGATACCTTGGAAAAAGATTTTCAATGATTATCCCATTCTCACTAATTTTCAGGACTATGTTTAAGAATGTGGAGTTTGGTGCCCTTTTGATCCTTTCCTTTATTATCTTCATCTTACTTAAATAATAGATGTGTCACCTAACTCAATGACAGAAGAAACAGGAGAGATGTCTATTTTACCTAAACCTGTTGAAAAACAAGAAAGGAGATGTAGAGGAAACTGTGCTCTGACCCCTCCACACACACTAAGATGTTTTCACTTAAGCCTGTTTTATGCATACCCTGACCTTTCGCATAAACTTTTTTTCTGCCTAAAGAGTCACAAGAATGGTATATGAGTTGTGCATGGGCATGTAGCCAGAAGGCTGGCCTCCAGGAGATAGTGAATTCATAATTCATACCAGTCCAAAGGGTTATGTTCTCTAGACTCCAAAGTTTACTTGACATTAGAGGCAAGGACTTGCTTATGGTTTGTGGTTTTTCAAAAATAAGTTGGAGACATATTGTCTGCTATTTTCCATGTCTTTATTTTTACTGCTGATTTTTTGATAAGTAACTTTTAACCACTTCTTCCTACTTTATGATAATAAATACAGACCTGAGATTTGCTGAGTAGGACTCCATCAGAGCTCCTAATTCCCCTACACAAATAATCTGTGTAAAGTTTCTCTTTAGTCCTAACACTGAACCCTTCAGGTAGCTACCTCATGATCCTTTGAGGAGGTTGCACTATTCGGGTATTTCATGTTGCCATTTTTCTTTTCTGTTGGTTCCTCCTCATGTATATTTTCTTTTCATTTACTTCCTTTGCATACTTTTTCCTTCTCAGTACCTCATTCACATTAAATTACCTTGTCTTACTGGAGTTAAATGATATCTCAAAGTAGTTTTGATTTGCATTTCTCTGATGATTAAAGATACTAATATTTTCTAATATAGATTACACATGTGTTATTTCTGTACAAAATAAAAGATGCAGGAAGTAAATGATCTATGCTTTTAATATAGACAGGCTTACATTCTTTAGTGTTTCAATTAGAATATACAAATGGCAAGGTAAATTTCAAGAAGGAAAGTCTAGACGTAGATCATCCAAAATAACCTTAGAAATGTTAATTTTTTTTTTTAAAAGTCCTTTGTCATATAAAGGGCAGCCTAGATGGGATTTGCCCTTTCTCCAACCCAGCATCTTAGGAGAAACATTTGTGAACTCAAATCCCTCAAGCCCAAGAAGCTTCTGTGTTCTCAATGCTGGGTCCAGAAAGAAACAAATCTGAAGACTATCATTCATATTAAAGCTCATGCCACTGCAGTAGCCTGAATCAGGTTCTTGAGACTCTAAAATGGTAGATATTCTTCACTTTGTAAAACAAAAAGATTCTAGTATTCTAGTATTCTCAAAGAAATCAGAGACCCCTCCTCAGAGCTGGTCTGCCTACTCAAAACTAGATGACCACCTATATAATTTCAAAACTATCCTGCAAAAAAATACCAAATGTTTCCAATCCCTAAAAACTATCCTGCAAAACTATCCTTTCAAAACTATCCTGCAAAAAAATACCAAATGTTTCCAATCCCTAAAATTTTCACCATTATGTAAGTGAGTCAAAGGTTACATGACTCCATCATATTTCTGTTTTAAAAGAATAATAATATTCACAAATATGCACAGAACCAAGGGGAAAGGTAGAAACATGCAAAATTAATTGGCTGGTCTCAAAAAGTCAGACTGTGAGAGAACACAAACAGGACAAACCAATAATGAATTTTTATGAAAAGGGCTGCACAAGTCTTAGCAATACCTTGTGAAAAGATCCTAGGCAGTTAGGGGGACTGTCTATATAAAATCGGTGTGTAGAGACGCCTAATAGAGACAGGAAATAAAGGCAAAAACACACTTTGTCCCAATTTTTCCTGCCTTGTCCACCTCACCATTGAGTTGATACAAACCCAAGACACAGAAACATACCCAAGCTCAGAGTAGTTCCATATAATCCTTCCTAATGTGATCAATTACTTCCTCTAAAGAAAAGTCAAATTCACAAAGAGCAGGAAGGAAAAACAGGATTTGGAATTTTCCTTTAATCTAAATATTCTAAGACTCTGAGATAACAAAGATAAATGATGTCTCTACTCACCAACAGTTTCTTCAGACACAGCAGTCAAAGATAAAAATTTTTTTGTATTTTCCATCTCCTCATTACTTTGCAAAGCTTCACTATTTTTTGCAGACTAATAAAAGAAAAATTAAAATTTAAACACAGACAAAGGCAGCAACTATATTCACTGATTTTTTTTTATTTCAACATGGTTCCCACTCATGTACATATAAAGAAGGTGGCTCATACCATTCTTATTTCCTTAGTTAGGAATTGTAAATGTTTCCAGTACCTGTAAAATTCTGTCAATGATTATTATCAGATGCAGTTGGAGTATATATCTATCATTATATGATAACTACCTTGCTTACAGTATCTCAAGTTTCTACTTGATATTTTCATAAGTAATGAGAAATGTAATGGTATACCATCAAATTGAAATTTCAGGCATTTCAAAACTGGTACTGTATTTTGTTATGTTTCCATTTATAATTCTTCTTTTAAAGGAAATAAAAATTTGCTTTGAGATTTAATAGAAAAAAGTGATAGGCTAACTTTTTATGCTAAAATTTACAGGAATTATTTTTCTAGTTTAAAGCACTGCATATGAGTTTTGCTTTCTTATCTTAGGGGTCTTCCTGGAAACCTTGTAAAAATGTGTTTTCAATTATTTCATTCTTAATTCATGTTATTACCTAGGAAACATCCTCTAAAGTCAGTCAACTGATGGAAGGCTTTATCAAAAACAACCAATTTCTTATTACAGGTCTTTTACCTAAAAGGAACTCTCCTTTTAGGAGAAAAATTCAAATATGAGCTAATGGCTTATAAACCAAGTGAGTGCCAACATCTAGTCAATCAATACATTGAGAGTAAGATATCCCCAGGGGCCAAGGTAAGTTAATCAAGTGCCATAAATCTGTTGACACAGAAGCAAATCGAACATGGTCCCAGACCTCAATCAAGCACTTTACAGCCTCCTAAAGAAATTTTGACCAGTACATGAAACAGTGAACTTCGCAACAAACTTTTGCTGAAATAATAATGCTATCCGCGGGGTTAAACTTCTATGTATTTGTCTATTCATCTCCAAACTGGAAGGTTGATGAAGAAAAAGCAGATATACGTACTGATGAAAGTAGCCATTACATCCTTTCTTATTCTAGAGACGGAGGACCCCCACCCGGACACTAGTAAGAGAGTTCTACTGGGCCTGTCCGTGGGCTAATGAACACCCATGCAGTGCCTGCATCTGGACTGCTGCAGACCAAATTAACTTCCCTGGTTCCAGAGAGTTATCACCCTGCTCCCGTCACACATACACATGTACACAGCACTGCCACTACAGTCACAAAATAAAGAAATTAAGGCGGACTACATTAACACCACCACAGTCTATGCTTTTCTTATTCATCTTAGAGAAAGTTGTTTTTTTCATGGCAGCATAAGAATTCTTACCTTAAGTTGTTCCCATAGTTTTATTCTCATTTCTATACCTTGCTTCTTAATTTCTTTTTCTTTATATTGTCTCTTCACCAGTATTTTATCAAGTCTCTTCATCTTCTGAATAGCATCTTGAAGTTGAGAATCTAATTCTTTTAATTTGAGTTCATCTATATTATGTTGAAAGTAAAGAATGGGTTTGAAGTTTAGTAAAATCACGAAGTTTTGGACTATTTGTTCTTTCATTCAATCACTATGTATGGCTAAAGGCAATAACTTCTACATGGTGTCAAGTAGCTTGATTTATAAGGCACTTTTGTGTGTATTCTTTATATATTCATCTAACAACTCTATGAAATAGATATCTCTATTTTATAGCTGAGATAACTGAGTCTTTTCAAATAGCTAATAAATTATAGCATTGGACTCAGAAGTCAGTCTCTTATGCTTTTAAATCCCAAATTCTTTCTCCTTCATTCTACTATACCTTCTATATTCATGACTAACAAAAAGGAAATACAGACTAAGACAAAGACCCTATCCTGAAGCTAACTGAAAGAGAAGGCATGAAAACAAATAGCTATAGAAAAAGTAGGATGCAAGAGACACCAAGTGGCTCCAACATATGAGAAACAAACTTAAGCAAGTACTCCGTGCAGATAGACATCTTTTCTCTATGCTCCTTCTACGTGTTCTAATTTCTGGAAGTACCTATAAAGGTTCTTGAGTTGTAGATAGTTGATAATAACTTGTTTGAGATTAAGGACTCTTTAGAACTTCTGTCAGTCAAGTTTTAACTTGTTATTAATGGCAATGATAACGAACATCATAAGCTAAAACTTGAACGACAAAAGTTCTAAAGAGTCCTTAATTTCAAATAATGATAATACTTATAGAGTTACTTGATAGGCACTTTTTTTTTTTTTTTTTTTTTTTTTGCAGTTTTTGGCCCAGGCTGGGTTTGAACCTGTCACCTCTGGCATATGGGGGCCGGCACTCTACTCCTTTGAGCCACAGGTGCCACCCAATAGGCACAGTTTTAAGGGCTTTATTTAAATGCATTATATCATTTAATCATCATCTTAACCCTGCAAGGTTGTATAATTGTTATTTTCATTTTATAAATTAGTAAACTGAGTCTAATTTGTAACTAAGTTACTTATATATCCAAGGTAATATAACCGATAAATGGCAGAGTCAATTCCACCCAAATCTGTCTGACTCTAGAGCCAAAGCTTTTTGCCACCAGGTGATACTCCCTCTGTGAAATCTGATGAAAGCTGATAACCTGACAATTAGAATGAATGCTCACATATTAAGTCTCTGCCATCCCAGGTTAGATACTACAACTGAAAAATTGTGCTAAGTAAGGCCAAATGTAGCAACTTTTGAAAATCCAAAGAATTCATTGATATTTCCCTATAATGTACATCATTTCTTCTTGAAGGATAAAAAGATTTGGGGAAGAAGCTTATCCAAATATTGATCTTATAAATAAGGAGTTTCCTCAAATCTTTTGTTCATGTACTTCAAAAGGAACAGCCTATAGTTCTAATTCCCAGCTGCCAACCCTAGCATTCTCAGGCTCCATGTACATAGGTAATCTATATATAGCAGGCATTCCTAAATAACTCATGCAGTACTGAAACAAGATAAACACAACCTAAACTGGGCCAATAGCTAATGTCAGCTATAATGCCTTGTTTCCTCATAACTGTAATCCTGAGTCACCTAACCTCAATTTGAGAGCTGATCTCATCCCAAACATACGCTGAAATCAGCAGTCTCCACATTTGTTATCAGCTCACCATTACAGCCATAAAAATTACTTTAAAGGGTTATATCTATTGATAACTACATATTATAAATCAAAACTGAAAAAATTGCAAATATTCACTTATTAATTCATTTCAAAATAATTATAAGCATGTTATCACTAATTAGTTGTTAACACAAACATCACACTTTTTAATTTCAGAATACTGTATAGGCATATTTGTTTTGGTTACATAATTTGCTTTTGCACATTTTCAAAGTTATAAGTGTGCCCTTTACCTAGAATGTGTGCATTTTATCTGTTAGGTGTGAATTAGCCCAACCTCTCCTACCTCCTCCCTCCTACTTGATTCCTACTGAGTTTTATTTCCATATGTGCATGTAAGTGTTGACTAACTAGTTCCAATTTAGTATAAAGTACATGTGGTGTTTGTTAGAAGAATGGTCTCCAGTTCCAGGCAGGTTGTTACAAAAGATAATAGATCACCCTTTTCTTAATAGCTGAGTATAGTACTCCATGGATATATACACCACATTTTATCAATCCACTCATGTATAGATGGGCACTTGGGTTGTTGCCACATCTTTGCGATTCTCAATTGTGCCGCTATAAACATTTGAGTGCATGTGTCTTTTTTTTTTTTTTTTTTTTAAGACAGAGTCTCACTATGTCACCCTCAGTAGAAGGCCATAGCATCACAGTTCACAGCAACTTCAAAATCTTAGGCTTAGCAAGTCTCTTACCTCAGCCTCCCAAGTAGCTGGGACTATAGGCACCTTCCACAATGCCTGGCTATTTTTTGTTGCAGTTGTTATTGTTGCTCAGCTGGCCCCAACTGGGTTTGAACCTACCAGCCTGGGTGTATGTGGCCGGTGCCCTACACACTGAGCTATGGGCCACCTGAGTGCGTGTGTCTTTTTGATAAAATGTCTTTTTCCTTTGGGTACATACCCAGCAGTGGGATTGCTGGATCAAATGGTTAAGTCTACTTTTGGTTCTTTGAAGTATATCCATACTGCCTTCCATACAGGTGGTACTAGTTTGCAGTTCCACCAATCATGAAACTCTGCATCCACACCAGCACTTGTTGTTTTGGGACTTTTTGATAAAAGCCATTCTCATGGAGCTAGATGATATCTCATTGTGGTTTTGATTTGTACTTCCCTGATGATTAGAGATGTTGAGCATGTTTTCATGTGTTTCTTGGCCATTGGGCTATATTCACGTGAAAAGTTTTATTTATATCATTTTTTAAAAAAGAAGTTTACCAAATACACAAGTCTGAAGGATAATTGTTTGTCTGACAGTTGTTCTTTCAAGTAAAAATCATGTTCCATTAAAAAAAAAGAAACAATGGGGTGGAGACAAGATGGCTGACTGAAGCCAGCTTTCCACAGAGGCTCCCATCCAGAAGGAGAGTTAAAGGACAGAAATTTAGCAAGTAACTTGGTGGATTAGAGCTGCACCAAGAGAGAAGGTTGAAGAATGCACATCAACCCCACTGCAGTGAGCTACGACCCCAAGGATAGAAACAAAAGGTACAAAATCCATCACCAAGTGGACGGGAGTCCCCTCCCCCATGAGAACAGCTTGGAGTGCCCCACAAACAAATGAGCAGAGTTCAAAGGTCCTCCTCACTACACTCCATGGGAGAGACCCTCTAAAAACTGGACCTACCTCCCCTACTAGGGTGCCACGGTGCCCTCCTGCCAGGCAAAAAACTATATAAAACTGTATATATTCTCTACCTGCAATTCTGATCTCCCAGCACTCCCCTCCACTCTCACTCTGAGGTCTGGAGGCCTGTCCCCCAGGAATCCAGACTCTTGGGTGATTTCTCAAGGGTTGTGGACAGCGCCTAAGCTGCAGCTGGTCAGCGCTGACTCTGGGGCACAGGAGCGAGGAGAGGACAGTTGGCTGAGAGGGAACCACGCTGGAGCAGCAGTACCCTGAGGCACAGAGAAGCAGCCATTTTTAGCAACAAGAGGGCTCACCCCGATATCCTGAAGCCACACCCCCTGTCTCTCTGGGCAACCAGAGGAGGCCAGGTATCTTCTCAGGTGGCAACCACTGTGGAACAGATCTGGGATGGAAACACAGGCCCCTTAAGTAAAGGGTTTTCCTGAGGCAGTACCAGCCTAGGTGGAGCACAAGCACTAGAAAACACATGTGCAGTGCCAGCTGACTCCTAGGGTGGGGCTGACCCAGAGGACTGCTTTACTTAGCCTAAGATGCACCTGGGCCTCAGGGGACCGTCAGCCTAGACAAAGGAGTGCAGGAGGCTAGAACTGACAGCTAACCGAGCTGAGAATACAAACCTTTGCAGCAGCAAAGACAGGGCCTGAGGCACAGGTTCTGTGAACTCAAAACAGCTTCTCTTCTGCAGGGGAATTTAGCCAGGACAGATACAAATTCTGCAAAGTTGTTCTGTTTGGTCAGTAACATCAATCAGGGGCAAAGCTGGAACTGAGTGAACACCCCCCAGCCTCCATCAAGCATCCAAGGTTATCAGGCCTCACCTCCCCCTGCAGGATAGAGGCAGAGAGTGGTGGCCTGGCTGAGCAGATATAGATTTCCTTGTGATTCAGGCAGGTGCAAACCCCTGCAGCATTGGCTCATTGGAGGCAACTGGGTCACAGCCCTGCAGGGCTATCAGTGACAGGGTGTGACAGAGGTGCAAGGTGGGGAAGGAGACATCAACCTGCCCAGACTAATCTATTTGCTGGATGGTCCTCCTAACTTCACGGAGCACCAGAGCAAGTCATAATTGAGTTGTCAGCACACCCCTACAATCTAGTTGCCAGAGACCTTTGAAACTCTCCCGCCTGAGACAGGTGATGACTGAGACAATTGATTTGAACTTTTTGAACTGAGCCAATCGCCCAAGGACTATCCAAGTGGTGCCCTGGGTGTGTGGTTGTAGGAAGGTTTGATTTTCCTTTTCCAATTGTTCCCTGTGGGGGGCGGAGTGACATAATTGCTGGTATTTTTCCACAGCTGAGACTTCAACCCAGAGTAACTGTTTCACTAGAGTCGGACAGATACCAGCTGAAAACAAGACAGAACCACTTAGCCCCACCACGTGAAACATGTCCCAGTTTCTCAGGCCATAGCACTGTACAGGTCCTCGACAAAGCTCCAGGGGGAAAGTCAAATGGTATAAAACAATCATGGGATGGAATCAACAGAAAAACTCTGGCAACATGAATAACCAGAATGGATCAAACCCCCCACCCCCACCCCAAGGAAAGATATGGCAGATGTAACTGAAGATCCCATTCATAAACAGCTGGCCAAGATGTCAGAAATTGAATTCAGAATTTGAATTACAAACAAGATTAACAGAATGGTGGAAAATTTTGAATTAGAAATTCAAGGAGAAATTCAAAAGTCAGAATTAGAAATTCGAGAGAAATTCAAAAGTTGTCTCAAGAATTTAACAAATTTAAAGACAAAACCACCAAAGATTTTGACACACTGAAGTAAGAACTTGTAGCCCTCA
>CAUYPK010052645.1:0-56214 GCA_963574355.1 Loris lydekkerianus | reverse complement strand
GTAGAATGTAAATGTCTTGGCACAACAACTAAAAAAACGTCAGGAAGGCTATGTAGACCGCTGTGATGAAAATGTGTAAAACGGTTTATGAAACTAGTGTATGATGCCCCATGATCATATCGATGTGCACAGCTATAACTTAAAAAAAAAAAAATAAATAAATAAATGGGATGGAGAGGGTTGTATAACTAACAACAACAACAAAAATAAATAAATAAATAAATAAATGTAAACCTTTAATAAAGCAGGTAAATTACTTGAAAAAATTATGTCTTTGAAAGGTTTTTCTAAAAGTGAATTATTAGTGGCATTCCTGGAATTGATGTGGACAAAACCCAAGGGACCTTTGAAATCGGCTAATATGAGTCACTGAGATTAAGTTGACTAAATGGCAAAGAAAATGGGACAAAGGACAGATAAGAGAGATAATCTAAAAATAGAATCAATAGCTCTGGTGGTTAATGGAATGCACACGGTGTAACTGAACCCAGATTATAGTGAAAAACCTAACTGATGTACTTTTTCCTTTCCACACTAAATAATAGGGCCCAATATTAGAGAAACCAAAATCATGATATCATGATTCTGTCATTCAAATATGGGAGCGTTAGCAGAGTCTCGGGGAATTTGTCTTGACTGATTTTTTTCAGACCGTTGATGTCTAAATCACGAACTAGGGCAAAACTTCACACATACATCAATATGACCACACACACACACACACACACACAAATACACTATATAACCTACCACACAGACATCCACCATAAGGAAAGAATTACTTGCGTTTTCTGAGACTAGTTATATAATTTTGAATTGTTTAAAAATTCAGTACCTATGCTCTATATGTACAATAGCTCTTACGCAACTGTTAGGGTTGCCATTTTCAAACTTCATAATGGTTCTAGAATTTTTCTCATTTAAAATACAACGGAACTCTAAGAATCTCTGATTCTATAAGGAAATTCCCTTCATTACACTACTGAAGAGCAGTGAGTTTGTTGAGACAATAAGGCTTCACCCCCTTAATTTTTAACATAGGCATTTACTAAGATATTCTTTGTGTAATTATTAAATTATAAATGTAAATATCAACATTTCTTTCATCCCTGTGTTCTCAAAGCTTATAACCTACCCTTTGGCACACTTCCAGACTCATGTATTTCTCACATTGCAAGGGGTGGAGAAACCAATTATTCCTTGGCTATTTCTCTGTCATTATTTATTACATGTATGATCTTTTCACTGAGGAAATAGTGAAGAAAGCTACTTTACACCACTAGTTGATAAAAAGAGCCAAGTACGAATTGGAATTATTCATTATCAAGTTTTTGTTGTTGTTGTGGTCTGGTCTCTTTCTGAACTTGGACTTGCTCTTACTTTACTGAAACCGTATACCAACAACAGGGAGATGGCTGATACAGAGGGGCTAAAAAGTTCAGTCTGTCAGGAGAGGGATTCATTTCAGTCCATCAGTGTTGTTACTCTGCTAAGTGGTGACATAATCCCAAATTCACATTCCCAGGAGATCGGCTCTCAGGATTTCTCCCATTTGCTGACTTTACTGCAAAAGAATGCCAGCTTCTGCCATAATTGAGGAGAAAGGTTTTCAGGCCAGATTATCATTTCTGAAATGGATCACATAACATATCTAAAAGTGTTAGTATAAACCCAACCTTCTGCCCAGGGATTGTCTTCTTTTCAAATGAATTAAAAAAAAAAAAATTTTTTTTTTTAAAGTTCTTTCTTTGTATAGGCTTGTCTTTTACATTCTGATAAATCTGATTTTCTAATAGAAACCACTTTAGGCAAAATAGCAGCCTGGACCAATATTTAATGCAGTGGGAAAAAGAGAAAAAAACTGGAGATAACCTACATGATTACCACCGTACATACTGCAGTCATGAAATAGAATGAGATAAAGATGACATTTTTAAGGGAACGAATCAACCTAGGACAGAATATATACACCGTTGGCATATCTGTGAGGAAAGTGATATATATATGTATACACAGCACATGTGCCTGAATGAATATACACAGACTACATAATATACAGGATAAAATTAATGAGCCACTTTTGAAGGAGCCAGGATGCATTTTAATTTTTATTTCATACATTTCTGAAATATTTGACTATTTCAGCCTGACACACTATTATAATTGAAAAATGATGTACTGAAACTTTGAATTCTACATCCTCTTTCACAAACTAAATTTTTTTTAATGTATCCAATAAAGAATGCATTTAATGAATTACGTATTCAATGCTAACTCAATTTTGATACATATTTAACGGATTTTTGCTAAATACCATATGCATTCAATGAGTGTCCTCAAACTGCTCAGAAATGTTGACCACACAGAGAAATGAGGGTCCCGGGTGCTGGCAATGATAGGAAACACTCGTGAAGGGGCACAGGAGGGATAGAGGCGGACCAGGGCTGACAGTATCTTTCAGATATTTGGGGTGGGTGAAAACCCAAAACACATTTGGTCAAGTTCTATATTTCAAGATAAACTTTACCCATATGTTTTTGATTCATTTACATGTAATTCATTGAACCGACATTCTGAAAGAGTTATTTGAAGCATAAGGAGATTTTTGTGCTATAATTACATGTAATACATACAAAATAATGACTAATAATTTAGAGCAGAGCTTACGTCTGGCCGTGTTAAAGATTCCAGACACGTGTTCCTTCCCTGTGATTCCTTGTGCATGAACTGCGGTCTTGAGGGTTTCACTGAGTCAAGCCACAGTTGAGATTTACAGTTCAATCTGCCTGCATTGTTTGTATTTTTCTTTTTTTTAAGAAAAGATCAGTTTTCTGTGCCTCCATTTACACAATCTCAAAATAATAAGTAGGCCAATTTTTATTAATTTTTACCATGACCATTTATCAGGATCTGTAACGTTTATTAACAATAAATTTGAAAATAATAATTAGTTCCTAGAATTTGTAAATTTCTAAAATATGATATTACAGCTCAAATATAGATTTATAAACATATTCTAGCACTAATCCCTTATACTGTCTCTTTCAACCTAGCAGACAGGACTGCTAGAAATTTCATGAGCCATGGACTCTCCTTTAGAAGATTTACGGATACTCAATTTTTCCATAGTTGTTGCAGTGGCTAAAGACAAAATAAAATTTTACAGTGTTTTCTCCTCCCTCCGTGCTTCTTCAAGCTCAGCCAGGGTAACCTACTTGGGGAAATAAAACTCTGTCACCTCTTCATGCATTGAAACTATAAGATACAGATCAGAGGATCTACTATTGTCTGTTATGTCTAATTACATTTCTTTTGTCTGTAAAGATTTTGACTTGAAATTTTTCTGTGTTATAATTTTCCTATGCAACTTCCCTGCAATGCCGCCGGGAACTTAATTTACCATGTGGAGTAATGTGACAGTGGAGGCAAATTACCTCGTCAGCACTGGCCAATGTTTGTATTTTGTATCAGAGTAAGAGTGATCGTGGCTGTTTCCCTAAGTACGTTTTACTTGTTCTGGTCTTGACATGCTGTTCCTCAGATTCTCACTGCCAGATTCATAGGTGTATATCACGAAGCAAGGTCCCTGAGATGAACTTGCCATACACTTCCTGAAATCGCCAAAGGGAAGCAAAATAGAAAATGATACTCAAAAGTCCGAACGCTTTGAATTGGACTATAATGAAATCAGAATATAGCAAATCCACTTGATAAGCATACGTTTGGCCAATACATTATCAAATTAATTGGCTAAAGTGGTTAATGACCAAAAAAGCATTATCTTCAAACAAATACATTAAATTTTAATAGGGTTTTGGAAGGTTATTAAACATTCTAATGATATCGAGATATGACTTGAAAACTAAACTGCCACCTTCAGACTATTTTTAAGTTCCATATTAAGAGCAAGAGATAATTTGCACCCCCATTTATCTGAAAAATACCCCAGTAGACACACTCAAATACTTGAAGATGTGCACAGCTGAGAGGCAGTCTGTGGGCCTTGCACAAGTCTCTACTGTTTAGGGACAAGGTACATACAACTCTAGCTCAAGCAAAAAGGGGGGCTTATTGGAAGGGGCTGGTGCAGTTGGACTGAAAGGAGCACCTGTGTCATCATTTTTCTCTTTTCTGGTTAACTCTGTTCTCTCAAATGAGTGGTGGAACCAGGAATGCTAAACTCAAATCCTTGAATTTTCATGAGCAGAAACAGAAATGACTACCTTTCTCCCCATCTCTAGTTTGAAACCACTTGGGAGAATAATCTTGATGGACTTCCTGGGGGTCACACTCCCTTCCCCAGCCCCTGGGGTCAGCAAGTTTGCCACTCCCGCCCAGGTACACTTTTAGCTGACGCTTGTGACATGCCAGGCAGTGAAAAGCACTTTACAGGGATTATTTCAACCATTATGACAGTTCCATTGGTTGGATGCTAGTATTGTTATTCCTAATTTACCAATTAAAAACCAGCATCAAGAAATGAAGCCACTTACTTAAAGTCATTTGCAGAAAAGCAAAAAAGGTCAGAGCAATCCAAATCCAGAGCTGGGCTCTCAAATACCATGAAGGTGGAATTGAATCTGATGAAGAGACAGCCTCATAGCAGCACAACTCTCCCAGCAAAATTCAAGAGTGGCCAAGCTGATTCCTAAAGAGTCTTTCAAGGGCCGTGGCCCAGAGTCCACGTACAGTCCCTTCTCCCGGTTCACGCTCCTTCCGTGACACCTTGCACCGTGGGGATAATGGCCGTGTCAACATCCCTGGGTGTGTTTCCTTGTCTTCTCCCTTCCCCACAGTGTAGAACCTGTCCATTGAAACACTACGAGATTGAACACACGTATCAGCTGGTGTGACCGTAGCCTGTTGTGCTTGGTCGGATAGCGTGTGTTGCTGGAGCACACGGGCACTGTGGGGACCCATAGAGAGGGTGTTAGGAAGGGTTGGAGGGTCGGGCCTTTCTTCTGGGAGAGGAAGACAGTGTGCCGATGGTGCCCTGCAGGACACCTGATGTATTTTTACCATTTTTTGCATAGACAGCTCTACTAAAAAAAAAAAAAAAAAAAAGTAAGGTTAATGTTTACATGGTGTCTTCTATGTACCAAGTGTGCCAAGTGCTCATAAAATACACATTAGTGCTCTTCACCTTTATAAACCCCCGTATGAAGGAGAGCGTACCACCTCCACTTTATAGAGTAAGTGTCCTGAAGCTCGGAGAGGTTAAATAAGTCGTCCCAGGTTACATGGCTGGAAATTGACACAGCAGTGAAGGGAGAACAACGGAGATCTGACTCCAAAATTTGTTTTTTTCTACAATTACTGACTGACTCGGGAAATTAAACCCTTTACATTCTAATTATGAAAAAAAAAAAAAAACAACACTGTCAAAATTCCTGGAAAATGATGTTCAAGGAAACACAGAATTACAGTCCCTGTTAGAGAAGAGTTTGATGATTGAAACACAGATAACCTTTTAAAAACCGTATCTATGTATTTTAATGGGACTGTGAAGCCTTAGGCAATAAAAAATTGCAGAATGGAGTTGTATTCTGAGGATGAACCTTTGACTTACTACGTGAGCCTAAAACAAGACATAAATTTCAAATAGAGAGGTTTTATGTCTCAACAACTTTTGCTGGCTGTGAAAACCCAAAGTGCTTTTCCCTGGCTGAGTCTTGCTGCCCATGGGCTCTCACTAAGGCCCACTCACCCAAAGAGTTTCTAACCTGAAGACAGCAGACATGTGAAATTCTGAATAATTCGGGGCTGCCTCCATCACCTCATGCTTTGCAAGGGAGGAATTTCACTTTAAATAAGATGGTTTATGGTCTATTTCCTGGCAATTTGGAAAGATTTGCACTCCACTGATAGCCCATTACACAGTAACTGTGTTTTGTTAGATACTCATTTATTTTAATACAAGTTTGCTTTTTCCAGTCTGTTTGTTGACTCTTCTTGCTGAGTAGGTCTGTAATCTAAACTTTAAAGGAGGATTAAGCTTCCTGGTATTTACCTAACTAAGCATTGTCACTGTTGTCATGGTATTATCCTCTTATATATTTGTTACCTGGGTGGGGGAAAAAAGCCTGTCTCTCTTTATGGGTCTTCCTGCTACATCGGAATGAAAGCTTTTGAAAACATTGTTTTATGACTGAATCTGTCATTTAAATAGAAGCGAACAGTTAGCTTAGACTACAAGGCTCTAATCACTTTTTTCTTTTTGCTGTTCTTTGCATGCGTAAATACAGCAGAAGAAATACAATATAGTTATTCTCTCTTTTAATCTCTGAAATACCATGAATCGTTAGTAGGCTGACAAATAATTACAACTCTGCTGGCCAGATTTGCTCCACAACTTTTTGAAACCATCACATAAGATTTCAATATTCCTTTTTAAAATAACTTACGCTTTTAACAAAGAAAAGCTTGCTTATCTCTTCGGCTTGAATTACACCCCCAAGGCAAACAGAATATGTAGCTGTGTTTTGGAAATCTTTTAATATTAATTGATCATAAGTCAGAAGAAACAATCAGTAAATGTTTGACTGAGAGACAAGGAGGGAAAAATTGCCTCACCACAAAATCTATTCACTTTTCATGAAATCCTAAATTCACCCATGCCCACGTTCTTCAAGTCAAAATTTTTAAATCATTTTGTATCATTCCCATATCTTGTTTTGTTTTGTTTTGTTTTTAAGTTTTCTAATGGAAACTCTGCATGCTTCAGTAAAGTTGGAGGTTTCTACAACTTCAGGGGTGAATCATGATGGGTTGTAACTAGTTTATGTGAACCATTTCCCTTCCTTCCAGGGTTTGGCTTAGGAAGCACAGATGACCCCATTCCAAACGATGATGTATGTGGGGAGACCTGTTGGGAAATGATTCCTTGTTCTTAAAAAAAAAAAAACACAAAAAGATTCAATGAAGACAAACTCCCTGTGTCTCTGGACAGCATGTGTGAGGGTGTGACGCTAGGGATTGCTGCAGCCAGCCGACCACCACTAGGACGTAAGGACAAGAGCCAACCTGCTGTGGTAAAGCAGAGAAAGAAGATGAAAAGATCTTGGCTCTTTGAGCTGTGCCTATGGAAGTGACAAACTTACAGACTTCCTGTTTAAGTCAGGTAAGCAAGGAAGTTCTGGTACCAGCAGCCAAGAACATCTCAACTGGTAGCTATTTCTCCATTGTATGAAGAGCTACGGAGAGATGGATGGCCGTAGGTCTGTCACTCCACAGCCTTGGAAAACCTGAGGGGCCTGAAGAGAGCAGGGAAACATGGGCAAAGGAGAGATGTATAGACAAAGGGTATAATTTAGAAGTCCTGGATATTATAGAATAATAAAAACTGAGATAAACATCATACCTGAAGGGAGAGAAAACCTGAGCTCTGAAAGAATTCTTCAGAAGGTAGACGCCTCACAATTTCTCTTAGGAAGGGAAATGCCCCAACTCAGTGCGCTATCCCCTTTCCACACAAATGAGGTAGAAGTTGTGACTCTCTTGAACCAGGCTTCCACCTGCTGAATTTCAAGGACAAGTAACTGGAGGAAACAGGTTCAAGAGTATAGGCACAAAAGACCAGGGTGCCTGGGCTTGGGAAAATGTGGAAATGGGATTATGGGCAGATAGTGTGCTGGACAGGGAGGCAGGGATCAGGTCGTGGGGAACCTGGTGGGGAGTGCAAATAATTGTATAAAGTTTAATACGAGTGAAGGGTGGTAAATTAAAGAAAACTTTTCTTTTTCCTCAGCAATATGGATCTTTGAAATTTGTATAGGAATACATTAATTTGTTCCCTAGTTAAATTATTAAGCTGATTAAACAAAACCAAACCAACTAAAATAGACACATTTTCAGGTCCAACAATTTCACTTCGTGGAATCTAGTTTAAAAAAAGAATCTGAGATGTGGTGAAGATTATGTACAAGGATGTTTATCACAGATTATTTATATTAATATGAACAGGAAATAACCAAAGAATCCAACAAAAATGGGGAAGATAATTAAATCATGGAACATTCTTAAAACTGAATATTAGTGAGCAGTTAAGATTATTTATGGGAAGAATATTTAATGCTCATAATAAGAAGTTTAGGTGGGGCAAAAATGTCCTAGGAAACTAATTACGTGGTATGATTCCTATTTTGGGAAAAATAGGAGACAAGTGGGAAGACATTTATGTGTATATGAACAACCCCACACACATACAATGAAAAAAAACAACCTGAGCTAAATTCAACATGGCTACAATATTATTTCCCCCAGACAGTAGGCAAAAGGCAATTTTCTCACACATGGGCAAGGGCACATAGGTCGCCTTGACATGGTACAAACAATAATTTATAAATAAAAATACAAAAGCTAAAAGTAGTTCAAAATTAAATTTTAAAAAGAAAGATTTAATAAATCATAGTGTGAGCAAGGCAGAAAATATGGCATTCTCAGGAAATTAGCAATGTGACAGCCCCAACCATAATGCAAAAGTTCACATAGAAAATAGCTTCGGGGAAATGGAAAGGAGATCTCCCAGAGGGGTGGAGATTATCAGGTCACAGTTAAACTAGATGAGATTTTGCACATATAAAAGAAAATATTTATATGTTATGTATAAATTATATTCCTTCATGTATGTATGCATTATGCATAAATCATATGTAAAGGGTATTATTGTATATATGTATAATTTTATATATGTATAATATAATTATCTATCTATCTATATATAATTTTGTTTGTATTCATTTAAAGGGAACAGCAATGTCTCTAGAAGCAGGGAATAGCTAATTCAGGAAAGCTTTGGACAAATTAAATTTGAGTAAAGAATGATTCATCAATCAAGTGACCTCCCCAGGTCCAGAGCCTCTCCAGGGCTGCTGTTTGGTCAGAGAGGATTTATGAACAGAAATAAAGGGAAGTGACATTCAGAAATAGATGTGAGGTACAACTTGGTGTGTGTCTAATGGGAATACAGCTTGAGCAGTTGCCCACCTCCAATGAGCTGAAACTCAGTGACTGGTACAAGGATAGGGTATAGTTCAAGTACAGTCATTGCAGAACTTGGAAGGAGGCAGTTTTAGGCTAAACTTAATTTAACATTGATTAAAAAAAAAATAGCACAGGCCTAATGCTTATGTTTGGCTTCTTTTCTTTCATAAAATATATGATATAAACCCTTTTCAACTCCCACCCTATTTGTATGAATAGAAATGATAGTGCTAAAATGGACCTAAAAAAAAAAAAAGGATCTTGATCAAAAATCTTTAAGACAGGAGAAAATGCAATCAGCTTTTTCCAAGTCGTGTAACAGGGAGCACATAAGGATTCTGGGGTTTTTGATCCCAGGCCAGTTTCCCCTAACTGTGACAGCTCAGTGCTTGGGGAAAGGTTCCCAGTCACTAGACAGCAGCGTGGCACATCAAAAGTGTCTGGGTTTATTTTTTTGTTTGATTAAGTAAGTAATAATGGAAAACAAAGACTTGGGTTTAGGATAGTTTCAGATTCAAGTCCAGGTTCTTCTGTTGGTCACCAGATGGCCTTCGGCTTCTCCCAGGACATTGCTGCGCCTCAGTTTCTGAGAAACCGTATTAAATGCTGTCTCACGTATGTGAGGATTGCCTAAGAGATTTCACAGAGAATTACGGAACTGTAGAAAACAGCACCACAGAGCTGACAAAAGTGTGTGATCTTGGCCTTGCTCAACCAAGTTCTCCATCTTGCTGTGCCCTGGTCTGTGTGTGTTCTTAATACAGAATACTTGAGACTGGCTGGGGTATAAAGATTAGAAATACGTTTTCTCACAGTTCTGAAGCTTGGAAGCCAAGATGAAGGTGCCCGCGGGTTCAGCTGTCTGTCAGGGCTGCTCTCAGCTTCCCAATGGCACCTTGTGGCTGTGTCCTCCAGGGGGAGGAAGGCCGTGTCCTGACGTGGTGAAGGAGAAGGGCACGCCAGCCAGGGCTGCAGGAACCCTCTTTTATCAGGGCTTTCATCCCATGTCCAGGGGAGGAGCCCTCTAGATCCCCTTCTAAAGCACTCAGCTCAATGCTGCCACATCTGCAACACCTGCATTTCAGAGAGGCCATATTCAAACCATAATATCTTTTTTTTTTTAATTTTTTTATTAAATCATAGCTGTGTACATTAATGCAATCATGGAGTACAGTGTGCTGGTTTTATATACAAATTGAAATACTTTCATCAAACTGGTTAACATAGCCTTCACCGCATTTTCTTAATTATTGTGTTAAGACATTTATATTCTACCCTCAATAGATTTAACATGTACCCTTGCAAAATGCACCATAGATGTCCCACCAATGACCCTCCCCCCTACCATCCCCTCCTCCTCTCTCCCTTTCATCTTGGGCTGTAGTTGGGTTATAACTTTCATATGGAAGTGTGGGTGCTTATAAATTAGCTTCATAGTAGGGCTGAGTACATTGGATACTTTTTCTTCCATTCTTGAGATACTTTGCTAAGAAGAATATCTTCCAGCTCCATCCACGTCAAACCACAATATCTTGTGAATCCAAATAAGTCGCTTGAGACA
The DNA here is from genome assembly GCA_963574355.1 of Loris lydekkerianus. Taxonomy (NCBI): domain Eukaryota; kingdom Metazoa; phylum Chordata; class Mammalia; order Primates; family Lorisidae; genus Loris; species Loris lydekkerianus. The sequence continues at coordinate 45,671 of CAUYPK010052645.1, read as the reverse complement.
TTGAAACCAAACAGTTGCTGAACAGCTATGACAGACCCATGAGCATTTACAGTAAGTGAAACAAATAATTATAAATAAATTATGGGAGATTTAAAGAATTGAAATATAGAAAACTCCTTAATGATTTTCAATGGAGGGAAGGTAACAGTTACCAGGTCTCCTTTTCATTTCTGATTTTGTTTATTTGGGTCTTCCAGCGTTTCTTCATTAGTTTGCCTCATGGTTTATTAATTTTCTAACTTTCATTTCATTGATTTTTTTTTTTTTTTTTTTGGTATCATTTTTTAGATCTGCTCTGATTGTTGCTGTTTCTTTTCTTCTGCTACATTTGGGTTTGGTTTATTCTTACATTTCAAGTTCCTTGAGGAACCAAGGAGAAACCACCCTATGCTAAAAAGAGCTACTGTATTCTCAATGTCAAAAAATATAATTAATATCACTGGATTTAATCCCACCTCTCCATAATCAGAAGGTATGATAGAGTATTCCCAAGTCCAGCTTTGTTTGACAGTTGGAATAATGATAATGATAATGATAATGATAATAGACCCTATTTCATGAAGTTATTGCTGGGATTAATGAATTAACACAGATTAATGCCTTGGGACATGGCACATAGTAAGCACTGCAAAGTGCTCGTTGTTATTCTTGAAGTTCTTTTCATTACTTTTGCTGTTGTTGTCCTTATTTTGTCTGAAACACATCCAGATTAATCTCTCTAAATTTCTAGCAAAATTAATTACGGTTTTCTGGTAAATGAATATACTCTGTAACTTTGCAATTGCATTGTTTCCATTTACTTTTGAATAGAACCGTCCAGATAAATCAATTTAAAGTGAAACATTTAGGTAGCCTCTTAATTGCTGTAGCAGAAGCGTGTATAACTATATTTTTCTGCTGACCAAGATAAGATAAAAGTCAAACTACTAATTTTTGAGTTTCAGCCCCTTGTTCCCAGCTTTCTTATCTAAGAGATAACCTGCTCTTCACAGGGTATTTTGCCAGTGGGGAGACTGTTGATGTCATCTCAAATCATGCTTGATACTTACTCAACTTCATACATAATTGAACTTTAATTTCTAAGAATCCGATTTCTACTTGCAAGTACCTAAGAACTATGAATCACTTTTTAGTTCACTGAATGACACAAATGTTGAGGTCTTTGAGATGTACTGATCAGGCAACAACCAGTCACTTTCACATTTTAGAAAGCAACCATCCTACTAAAACAAATAGAGGAAGTTAACCAATCATTTCCTCTCTGCTTTCAGTATGAATAAAATCAGTCCCACATAAATGTCTTCTAGGTCCTAAAGAAAATTCTAACTAATTTCCTACATGGAATAAAAATTTCTGAAAATAATTCATAGTTTTTTTTTTTTTTGTTTTGTTTTTTTACAGCCCCTTAGTAACTAAAACTGTGTGTGTGTCGGGGGGAGGAACAAGGTCTCATTTAGCTGGTCAGACAAGGAACATGTTTCAAAGCTTATAAACTCAGAAGTTCTTTGATTTAAGGAGTTTTGAAACTTTGAGCTTTATATGAACCTTAAAAAGTTGCTTTTTAAAATTCTTAATTATTTACTTAGGGAAAGAAGAAGAAAATTAACAATGATGGGTAAATGTGTTAGACTCTGTCATTAGTGATTAGTTATATAATTTATTTGGCAGGTTTAACTATTCACTAGCAACAATATATACAAATCATCACAAACATAAACAATGTTTCAACATTTATTTATGTAACACTGGAATGTTGGTAAATTTTGACTCGAAAATATCCAAAGAAAGAGGAACCCTTTCTCTCATTGCTTTTGTTTTATTTCTCTCTCTTTCAATGTGGCTTTCTAACCCAACATTCTACAGTGTTCTTACTTGAACTCTATTTTTGCACTAAAATGTCCAGATGTGTTCTGTGGCATTTATACAACCAATTTGGCAGAGTTTCTGAAGGAGAATATCTAAATTCCATGAAAAGTGCCCCAGAAGTGTAGGTGATTCTAAAGATACCACGTCTGTGCCTCTTTCAATGGCCAGTAAAGATGCTTTGCCTAGAAGTAAGCAAAGAGTGTTAGGGATAGAATGGCTCTTAGACATAGTCTGTCTCAATTCTTCTGTAGAAAATAGAGGATTATACACCAGAATTGTTAAATCATTTAGGGGAGATAAAAATCAGTGACAGAATTTGGGCTAAATCTAAAGTCTTCCAGCTTTTAATTTCTGACTATAGGGTCAATGTTCTTCTAATGTTCTTGCATTAATGTGTCACGATGGGGGTGTTCCTACTGCTCACAATATGTTCACCAGCGCTAGCTTTGAAGGTTAAAGGTGGCTGGTCACAGTGGCTCGCATCTGTAATACCAACACTCTGGGAGACTGAGGTGGGTGGATGACCTGAGTTCATGAGTTTGAGACCAGCCCGAGCTCATGAGTTTGAGACCAGCCTGAGCTAGAGTGAGATCCCATCTCTAAAAAGAACCAGGTGTTGTAGCCGTTGCCTGTAGTCCCAGCTACTCAGGAGGGTGAGGCAAGAGAATCGCCTAAGCCCAAGGGTCTGAGGTTGCTGTGAGCGATGATACCACGGAGGGTGGCAAAGTAAGACTGTCTCAAAAAAAATTTTTTTTTTAAATGTTAAAAGTAACAGTGGCCAAAGGCACACATGATTAAATCTGGGGGTCAGACCAAACAGCCTTATGTATTCTGGCAATTCAAAGATCCCAGGCCTCTGTGAGATGGCCCCAGATTATTCAGTGTTAAAGGCTGTTATTCAAAACAGTCTCATTCAATCCCTTTTTTAATGGTCTATGGCAGCAGTCCTCAAACTTTTAAACAGGGGGCCAGTTCACTGTCCCTCAGACCGTTGGAGGGCTGGACTATAGTTTAAAAAAAAAAAAACAACAACTATGAACAAATTCCTATGCACACTGCACATATCTTATTTTTAAGTAAAAAACAAAACAGGAACAAATACAATCACACCTCCTCATGTGGCTCGCGGGCCGTAGTTTGAGGACCCCTGGCACGGTAACAAAAGAAAAACAAACAACCTAACAGAAATATTAGACTTTCAGAGTAGCAAATACAGAATTAACTAAGGAACACTGAACACCAAGCATTCTCTGTAAACCAGGCCAATTAACCCCCATTCAGACTGAAATAGTCTAAAAAGTCCAATCCATCTGAATCTTCTGATAGCAGCTGGGGTTTTCCCTTTACCTGTCTATATGGAGGTCACTACAAAAGTCTTAAGAGAGGTGGTGCTATGGTCTATTATTTCACTTCTAAGAAACACAGTCCACAGCATCCTTTCTGATCCACCTGTGCAGGTTTCAACCTGCTTGGCTTGTGGTGTTGCTGTGAGGGCTTCAATGGTTTCCATGGATCTGACGTTTCTTGACTTTTGTAAATTTCAAAACTTTCATAACGACCCCTGTATTTATGGTTTGCTTTAGGCTTATATTTTCAAAACCCAACCAAGGGAATTTTATAGACAACTGTTATCTTTAAATATATTCACAGTATTTTAGAGCTGGAAGAGATTCTAGTGATTATCAAATCCAACAAATAGGAAAAGGTAGGCTGAGGAGGTACACTGACTTCCTCCTGGTCACGCTGTGAGCATGTCTGTAGCTGAAATAAGTCTACGGGCAAGTCCTGTATTATTTCATTACTTCTAAGGTCAACTAAATGTCCCCCCAAATTCAATTTCCCTTCATGAATGATGATATATGGCGACTTAGATTCAACCCAGAAAATCTCTGAGACTATTCTTATCTTGATATGAACTTTTTATTCTTTTGTCTTGTTTCATTTTTTAAATTTTATTTTTATCTTGGTGTCCCTAGTTTCTAGCTTATCACCCAATATCCGGTATCAGTCTCTTTAACCAGCTATTTAAAATTGGATTTTCCATTGTAGGTGTGCACTGCCCAGTCTAAGCTTCCCTCCTGCCCATCACGTACTCAGCTCCAGGATGTCAATCTCTCAGGGAAGTTTCTTCAGCTCCCAGTCACCCTTTCTGGAACTGCAGCCCAGGAGGAATTCCTAGAGCCAAATGGTCTTGGAGAACGGAAAATCAGTTAAGAGCCAAAAAGTCATCATTATATTTGGTGACCATTATATTTTGTAACCTTGGTGATGTTTGCAAGAACATTTTCAAAGAACTGGTTTGATTGGAATTCAGATTATAGTGTGCTGAAACAGTTCCCAAAGGCAGCTCGGGAATTAGACATACCAAGACTGCTCAAGTCTTTGAATTAAGTTTTTAGGAGTATAAAAAGAGTGGGGAAGGTTTTGTTTTATTTTGTCTTGTTTTGGGGGAGATTGGGTAATATTTGCAAGCTGAGGAAAAGGAGCCCTTATAAAGGGAATAGATAATATTTTTGGAAAGAAAAGGTAAAAGGTAATATTTATAAAGTAAGGATTCTCAGAAGGGATTCCTAAGCAAGCTGAGGTCTGATAGTGTCCGAGTAAATGCAGGTCAAGTCATATCCCTCCAAATCTGCAAATGACAGCGTACAAATAGAATATAACAACACTAATTGCTGTTTATAGAAGAACACATTGAGTATTATCCAAATTTGTGTATTTTATGAGTAGAGATATAAGGAAGCTTCACTTGAACAATATTTCTGAGACTTTGTGAACCTACAGTTGAAGTCACTTTCACTCTGTTGTTCAATTTCCTTATATAACATTGTTGTCTTCCAGGTGCTTCCTTAAATTTTCATTTATTAGGCTACAGCAAGCATTTAACTCAGTATATTTATCTTCAGAGAGTTAAGAACTATAGCGTGTCTTACTTTCTGATGATATTGCACCTATCTCTGGAAAATTTATCACCTACTTTGTATAGTGACTGTTTCATCCCTTTCCCCTTCCTCTTAAAATATTCAAATCATCTCTCTCCTAACATTTCCTCTATTCCAACAATTCTGGTCGTTTATCTTCTTGTTTTATTGAAAGATAGATACCAGTAGACAGGACCTCTCCTTGTCCTCCCAGTACAAAATATGTACCAGTGACCCCTCACTCCTGTCCAAATATTCTTTCTTTTTCATTTCCATATCATGCCTTCTCCTGATTTCCCACCTACCAATATGACCATTTATTCTCAGTCTCTATCCCATTCTCTTGTTCTAAATCACTGCACAATAAATTATCCTGATGTTTAGAAGCTTAAAACAGCAAACAGCAATCCAGTTGAAGCTTATTTGGGAACCTCGGCCCAAGGTTTCTCGAGAAATCACAGTTAGACTGTGGGCTGCGGTGTGCAGTCTCATCTGAAGGCTCACCGGGAAAGGAACATCTTCCAAGCTCATCTTCACCACTGGAGATTTTGTTCCTCAGGGCCTGGAGCCTGGAGGCCTCCTCTTGTTTTCTGTCACACAAACCTCTCTATGGAGTAGCTCATCAAAGAAGGGAGACAAAGAGCAAGAAAGGGCAAGCAAGATGAAAGTCAGAAGCCAGTGGCTCTCACCTCATCTCAGGAGTGAGACCACAACACTTCTGCTGCATTCTGTTTGCTGGACGTACGTCCCTAGATCCAGCCCATAACCAGGCGGCCGGAATCATACAAGGGCGTGCATACCAGAAGGGGGGCTGCCCTGGTGCCATTTCAGGAGTTGCCTGGAATACCACACTTGGGCTTTAGTCTTGTAAAAAATTATTATCTCCTCTACTTTGGCAATGCCATTTATTACCCTTGTCATTGTATATCTTATATTCCAAATCTTTCAAAATTTACATGAACAGGTGAGGTCTGTCTTCAGATTCCTCTTTCTCTGTGGCATCTGTTTAGCTTTACTACAAGTTCAGAATTAACATACTGAAAACAAAATGCTTTAGTCTGGATTCCCCTTATACTCCAAATATTCCTTTTTTTTTTTTTTTTTTACTAACTTTTTCTTTAACCTTTTTAAGTGACACCACCGTTCACACAGCCTCTCAAGTCAGCCAGTAGAAAGCTGTTCCTGATACTTCACTCTTCCATGCCTACTGCATTATTCTGTCACTAAACGCCACAACAAACTCCAGAAATATTGTTCCCTGGATGTCCAAAGAGCCTCTGCTCTCCAGCAAATAATCACTCAACAATGTAAATAAGAACTTCTCTCATCCATCCCCTTTCTGAAGCTTTTGAAGGCTTCTCCTTTCTCTGCAGGCTCTTGTGTGGGCTGCCCTCTGCCTGTAACGCTAATCTTATCTCACACATTTTTCTTTCTTTCTGAGTTCCAGCCATGCTTGAGGTTCTTTTAGTTCTTAAAATTACTTCTGCTTAGAACATGTCTCCTATACCTTTTTGCCTGAACATTTCTCAGTCAACCTTTAGGAGTGCTTCCCAGGAGCCCTCAGTCTTATCTGTAGAGTAGAACCTTTGTAAGTTGACCACCAGAGGGACCATAATAAACTGGTCAACAGACGGAGGGGGTCAACATAAGGAACTAGACCTACTGTGCTGATAGGGACCTCTAGTCCATGTCCAGTCTATGAACATTAGGTCAACATAAGGAGGAGGTCAGGGTAGGGAGGTGGTCAGCTATGAAGGTTCTACTCTATTTTGAATGCTTAGTCTTTTTGCTTCTGAGCACTTATAAACTCCAGATGAAAAGAGAAAAAAAATGTATTTTGTTTTCTGGCTGTAAATGCTTAGCTACCACCTTGCCTAACACAGAATAATCTGTAGATAACTTTGACAAGGAATAAATGTATCATCCAAAGAGGACATCCAGAAAGCCTGATAATATATTTTTGCTGGTGCTTTTCAATTTAACAGTTTTAGTCATAATTATTCTCAGTTTAGTCCATCACTATTGTGTTCAAATATGTATGCTGCTCTTGGGTTCCTTCCAGTTAGTGTTTTTGTAGGCAGTGCTGAGGAAAATTCCTAAAGGAAAGATGATAATGTATTAATCTTTAGTAAGGTTGGGCAAAGTTACCTTGATAACAAGTCTACTCAGGTTGGCTTTCCCTGAGAGACTGGTAAGATTGAGTTTTTATTTAGAGGGATTCTTTTAGGATCTTTTCTGAGGGTAGTTTGGAGATTAGGGAGCATGGAGCTGGGAGAAGCATCTTGTTTTGTCCTGGATAGATGGTCTGTCTACCCTTGGGTTTTCTCACTAGTAATAATCTTGTTGTACATACAACGTAAAAGAAAGCTGAAAAGGTCCACCTGATGGGGTGGTTCCTATGGCTCAAAGGAGTAGGGCGCTGGCCCCATATGCCAGAGGTGGCGGGTTCAAGCCCAGCCCGGGACACCCACACAGAGACAGCAGTCTTCCAGCTGATTTTTCTGTTCATAGTTTTTATAAACTTGAGAAAAGACGTACTAACCCTGAAATGAATTACCACACCAGCGACATTCTAGTTAACACTGAACCAAGTGATGAGATGTGTTACTTTGGTGTGAAGAGCCTGAGCTACATTTAACAAATAATAAAGCCACAGAGTACACAAACAAAAATGGAAAACATTAACTCTTTGCTGCCCAGGAAAAGTAAGGTGGACGTGTGTGGGTTGGGGATGGGTGTGAAGTGTTAAGTACACAGAATTCTACAATAGAGGGTGTTCTCAGAGGTTATTCTCTGTCTCTTGAAGAGACCTTCACTGCAGAAAGGATTCGCTAAATTATGAACATTTTTATACTTAAAAGAGATAGATTCTTCATCAGGTCTCATGGGTATTTATTTCAAATCTGTGTTTTCTTTCAAAGACCAATAGCCCACTGCCTTTCAATTAGGGTAGGTGGTTCATTTAATGTTAATGTTGCTGATGAATCATTTCAACAGATAGTTGGGAATATATGAAAAAAGAAAACTAGAGGAATGTGAGAAATAGCTGAATGTAAAAATATGGAAAACAACAGTATTAGTAAGAATGTGGAAAAAGGGAAGACAGGGAGAAGAAAAGAAAGAAATCAAATAATATCATTCCTCTATTTTGGTATTGTGGTAAAATAGATATAATATGTTTTATAATGTATTATAAAATAATGTCTGTCCATGTCCTTATTTCCCTCGTATACTTTTGTTTAATGCATATAAATCTCTGTCAATGTGAGTGAGAAATTTTCATTCATTTGTGTGAAAAATCAGTTGCTTATGATTCAGAGCATAACTCCCACTAGTAGAAAAAATATAAAACTATCAAGATATATACCAGTGTTTTTCTTATTTCTAATCTTGATATGACAAATTATTTTCCTTAAATGATGACATTTTATTTGGTATGTGTAATTGTAACATTTTTAAAAGGACAAGTGAGTGATGTAAAGAGAAATAAATTTATTGTTTTCATAATTTAAAAGTAGGAAAAACCTAATTCTGCTTGGCATGATGTTAAATTGCCCTAGTTTGGAGGAAAATGACTTATGCCATTGAAAGTGCCTGGTATCACACCAGATTGAAACTCTAAGTAGTTTTCATTGATGAATTAGCCTCACTTACAAATGGATATCAATAACCTACTTAATACAAATTTGAAAGACCACTGATATCAGAGAGCTGTGATTATAAGGGGTAAGCTAATCATTTAAATGCTTATTTAAATATATAAACTATAGTCTCTATAGACTTTACCTCTTTCATGTTTACATGGATGGAGCTGGAACATATTCTTCTTAGCAAAGTATCTCAGGAATGGAAGAAAAAGTATCCAATGTACTCAGCGGTATTGTGAAGCTAAATTATAGCTTTCACATGAAGGCTATAACCCAACTATAGCACAAGACTATGGGGAAAGGGCCAAGGAAGAAGAAGGAAGGGGGGAGGTTTTGGTAGGGGGAGGGTAATGGGTGGGGCCACATCTATGGTGCATCTTAGAATGGGTACAGGCATTTGCACTAATGTACACAGCTATGATTTAACAGTAAAAAAAAAAAAAAAGAAAGAAAGAAAGAAAAGAAAAGAGGAGGAAAGGAGGGGGTGAAGGACCAGAAATTACTTATCAGGAACAACGCACATGATTCTGGTGATGAGTACACTTAAAGCCCTGACTTCACCTTTACACAACTCATCCACGTAACAAAAAACAATTGTACCCTCTAAATCTAAAAACAAATTTAAAAAAAAAAAAAAAAAGAAGTGAGAAAAGTAAAACCAGGATGATGATAAATCTATAGGTGTAATAAACAGCAAATATTAATATGTATAATTCTTTGGCTTTTCAATCAGTTTGGATAGTATTCACTTCATTTCTATGCTGTCGATATTAATTTCTTTGAATGTACTTCTCAACCAAACTATGCATATGAAATTATTTTATAATGATACACTTTCCTACTTTGTATCAATAACAAATGCTATCAGTAAGTCCAGTCTACAATTTTTCAAAACAAAAACATTGTACCAAATAGTAAAATGAAATGTGCCTAAGTACAACAGAGATCTTCAGAATAACACACCTGCTTAGAAAGCTGCTCCTCACACAATTTGTAGAGTGTGAAAAACTTCCTGGCCAGAACAACATTATCAATGAAGCCACAACTTGCCAACTTAACTCGTATGATTATCTGACGGTCCGGAATCATCATGGCCACCGTGCGGAAGTTGATCTTCAAGTTTTCGGGGAGTTCCTGCCGCCCTGCATAGCCAGGATTCTAAACAGAAAATACAACCCAAGGATGAACAGTATGATCATGGGCCAACCTGTCAGCGTGATCTCAGAAGATTCATTATGTACACACAATGAGTCTGGAATGACAACCACAGAACTTGTTTACAAAATCACTCTCCTTGGACAGACCAACCCATGAGTTATTAATATGATTTTTGTTTAACACTTAAAGGCTTTCAGATAGGAGGGAGAATTATAATCCCAATTTCCAGCTGTGAAAAACAGAGGACAGACGATCAGAGGATGTGTGAAGGTTGTGATAAAACTGAAATTCAGTAGCTTTCCAGGTGCATCCTTACCATGGTTAGGAAAAGCCCAAATTCAGGGTTCATAGTCACATTATCTCCATCAGTAAAAATAAAAGATTTTTTATGCTCCTTTTTACATGTCAGAATAATGGAAATTTGCTGGGCTGCAACCGACAGAACTGGTAGATCAATACGGTTAAATTCGTCAAAACAACCCCAGGATCCAGACTGTGCCAGTCCTTAGGAAGGAAATTAAATAGAAAATCCAATTAGGATACAATTTTGGAAATCCAATGAAAATGACAACGCGGCTTCCAAACCAAGCCTTATATAGGTTTGCTCAAAAAAAAAATTGAACAAATAAAGCATGCACCAAGCAACCCAAAACAGCTCATAATTTGGCATTTTTTCTGTAAACATCCAACGTTCTGTGATGAAAGAACATCACAAAAGGCCATGTGGTCCACACAACCCTGGCAAGATGAAAGATTTTCCAAAATGTTTTACAAATTGAAAAATGACTCTAAACTGTAGCTGATGGAAAATAAATTTTAAGATATTCCACTGAAATTTCTCATCAAATTAAAAATATAGCCCAAACCTTTAAAAATCCGTCCAAGTCCTCGAAAATCCATCTGGTCTGAACAATTGAAAACTACGACATATTTCCCAAGGCATCGTCCCATGTCTTTGGTAGTTTCTGTTTTGCCTGTTCCTGCCGGTCCAGCGGGGGCTCCCCCCATGCTCATTCCTAGAGCTTGAGCCAGCGTGATGTAACACCTGCAGGAGGAGAAACATCACTAGCCCCATCCCACCAGCATCCCGGAGACTCTTCTGAGACATCACAGTGGAATGAAAGCCACAGGAGATTAGAAAACAATGCATCCTAAAAGACACTTATCCTTATCAACGGTAATATGTGTTCTATAAACAGGCAGAGGTAATCTACGGTCAAATAAGTTTGAAAACCCTTAAAACAGTTAAACAGCTTTCTTAACTGCTGAATTTTTCAGGCTTTCTTATGATAACATGTATTGAGAATTTCCAAGTATGAAAAATTATACATAGCATTTCCACAATTTACTTAGTATCTTTTTCACAGAAACCGATCCCTGCCTTAAAAAAAAAAAAAAAGATATTCTATGAAAGAGATTTGTAATGATTTAAGTAGATTAATCCCCTTTCGAATCTAAGAGTCAGTAATTTGATGAATTTGGGATTGGAATAACATCTTGAATCTATGTCTGTGAGCATCTGTGAGACCCACACACACCCTCAACTGTGTCTTACTAGATAAGATTAACTAGGTGAGATTTGGTCAGAGAAGCAGTGATGTAAAGGAAAGGTTTTAACCTGAGAACTTGCTGACAAATTACTTGGTTCCCAGCACCACCTGGTGTCGTCAAAGGCAACCATTTGTAAAGTAGTATGATTTAAGGTTTTCTTATGGCCTAACTATAAAGCATTCATCTGGACTTGAAAAATATTTTAAAGGAAATGAAGTGATTACCCACCATGAAGGGTGGAAATGAACAGCTAGCACAACACCTGGAGGTGTTCCAGGGTCTCTATTTTATCAGAAACAGGTGCTGAAAAGGCAAGTAAATGACTCAGCCATGAACTTCTACAGAGCCTGGATAAGGAAAAGAGAATGTGGACATGAAGTCAGGAGGAGGCCTGCTCTCACGGTGATTGAGCCTTGTAACCCAAAGTCTTGCCCCTCCCTAACCCCTTTGCCACACCTTTCAGAGCAAAGCCAGTAATAACAGCCACCACGATGTGCTCCACATGCATTAATTCTCCATAGAACTCTGGACAGAAGCTACCGTTCTGTCCCTCTGTTTTACAGGTGAAGAAAGAAGCTTGCACAGACTGAGAAACTTTTTTTTTTTTTTTTTTGAGACAAAGTCTCACTCTTTTGCCCCAGGCTAGAGTCCTCTGGCATCAACCTAGCTCACAGCAACCTCAAACCCCTGGGTTCAAGCGATCCTCCTGCCTCAGCCTCCTGAGTAACTGGGACTACAGGTGCCACCATGCCCAGCTAGTTGTTTTCTACTGTTAGTAGAAATGAGGTCTCACTATTGCTCAGCCTGGTCTCAGACTCATGAGCTCCTCCCGCCTAGGCCTCCCAGAGTGCTAGGATCACAAGCTTGAGCCACTGGGCCTGGCCACAGATTGAGCAACTATTCTCAGAATCGTGGGGGAACTGCTAAGACACGAGCTGGGCCCTCTCACTGCCTAGTTACCCTCTTAGGGTAAGAAGTATGTTTCCATCTGTCCCCTCAGCTGCTCCATCTTACAAATGTTCATCAAAACTAGGATCATTGGGTTTATATTTAAACTGAGGAAATAGTGAGTTGCTTCAAAGAAATCATCCCATTTATGTGAAGAGTCAGTGAACATGTCAGTGACTCAGCCCTTACTTCTCTGCTACGTGAGGCTTCAGACCAACTGCTACGCTGGTACCCAAATGGCCTTCCAGGGACAAGAGGGCTCTGTCAGAGCATCCCCACGGACCTGTTAATGAGGCTCTTCCCAGAGGATTCTGCACGTGTGTGCCTCGCTCCCTCCCTCCTCTGCTTTTCTTTCTAATCTCTCTTAACTATTTTCAGAACCATCTCCATTCAAGAACAGGGTTTGGACTGTGTGTGTTTTAGTGGCCTGTTGACAGCTCTGTCTCAGTGTCCCACCTTCCAATTAAACTGCTATAAACTCTCTGCTGTCAGAAGCTGTGTCCAGTTCACACTTGTTCCCTCAACTCTTGCCTAACCCCTGTCACCTTGTACTCTGTGAACATTTGTTGAATAAGTGGCTTGTGCTGGTCCAGCCATACATTCCTAACCAGTTTCTCCCAACCCGGCAGTTACTGGAATTAGAAACATAAAACGCGATCGTGATGCCAGAAGAACAGTAACCAACCCCCTGAGCCGAGGCTCATTAGCCCTCGACACGACCGATCCATCCCCAGCATTCGTGTTAAGTATTCACAGCCCCATGGATGTATCTCACCACATGGAAACCAGAAGTGGTTTCAGCTCCTGTTGATTCTAACATGCTGAAAAGTTTCCTAAGATAACACGGCACACGCATCAGCAAAGTACTTTTCTTTATCGAAAACTTGTTTTAGTTACCTTTAATTGTAGGACGTACTTAAGGAAAAGTTGCTAAAGAATGTGTTACTGGTGATTAAGAAAAACAGTCACAGCACAAATATTAACAACTAACACCTGCTCTGTGTGTTGGTATCACCCCTCATCCACACAGTGATTCCAAAAGGAGAATCAGAGATGTTACGTGTCTTGCCTAAGACCACACAGCAGCTGCGAGTAAGGCTGAGTGGTCAACATTCAGGCACGACTCACAGGAACCGTGAGAATGTGTCAGGGAAAGTCACACACAGGCCGTCCACATCTGTTAGCAATCAGACGAGGCCGCTCTCAGACTGCAGCCGCCTCAGCCCCCTGTCTTAAGTGACAGCAGTGACACGACAATTCTGTTCTTCTCCGCATGTGCTCCAAAGTGGGAGGAAACACCATGTGTCTTTGGCGGAAGGTGGCATGTGTTGCCACATGGTAATGGCTACTTTATCATCTAAAACATGTGCAGCTCTGTCCACATGGCGCTGACATGGACAGAACCCCAAGAGCTGTCGGAGTCGTGGAATTTCCACAAACCAATCAGCAAAATGCTAACAACAAACAAATCCGTGCTTCCAGCATTTGACTTTAAGTATTAATTTTAAATTTTAGTGAGCAGTTTTCTTTTGTAAAAGGGCAGAAAATCTTGCAATGGAACCCAATCCCAATAAGTAGCAGAAAACAATGAATCAGTTCTTACATAATCAGGTTAGTTAAAGAAAAATAAACAAGTGAACATTTCAGGTAAACAGGCTTAAAACACACTTCAGAATCACCCCCACTTATAAATACTTTAGCTTTTAAAGTTCTCAAGTTTTTTGATGCAAAAAAAATGTGTAAGATAATGAATGTGCCAAAAGGGGACCCAGTTTCAGGAAAGGTGATAAACTATGATATTTAGATGCAAAACTTAAAAAGGATGTTGACACGCAGCCATGCAGAGTTTTCAGAGGGATAGAAAACAAACTGTTAATCATTTTGAAAAATAGAAGTTTTCCCTCTCGTGTTTTGTACATTATGTTCTTCTGTACCATTTAAGATTTTCACCATTAAGATGCAATTTTGGAAAATAATCATTTCTTTCATTTATTCATTTATTTAGCACCTTTAGCACATTTATTCACAGATCTATTCTAGTGAATAAATCACACAAAGCCTATGCCTCAAGAAGCTTATATTCGGCTCTGCGTCCATGGCTTAGTGAGTCGGGCGCTGGACACATACACCTAAGCTGGCAGGCTCAAGCCTGGCCCGGGCCTGCTAAACTGCAACCAAAAATAGCTGAGCCTTGTGGCTGGCGCCTGTAGTCCCTGCTACTCAGGAGGCTGAGGCAAGAGAATTACTCAGCTCAGGAGTTTGAGATTGCTGTGAGCTGTGATGCCATGGCACTCTACCAAGGGTGACATTCAGAGACTCTGTCTCAAAAAAAAAAAAAAAAAAAGAAGCAGCTTATATTCTAAAGGAAGGAAACAGATTATTTTAAAAATAAGAAACAGGCAAAATAAAGCTGAGTAAGAGGGTTATGGAGTGTGAGGATTGCTGCTTCAAATGTGGAGAGTCAGAGACCCCCGCAGAGGTGCCGTTGAGGACAGGCCTGAGGAAGTGAGGAAGTGAGGAAGCAGGCTGAGCCGCTCCTGAGGGAAGAAAGCTTCTGGGCCAAGAGCGTAACCAGGGCAGGTCCTGTGGCAGGCCTGTGCTGGCACTATTCAAGGGGCGGCCAAGGAGCAGGTAATAGGGGCTGAAGGAGGAAGGAGAGGCAGAGAAGTATCAGGGGCCAGATTGTGCCAGGCTGATGTGGGGGACACGGCACCACCGCAGAGGGTATGGGCAAACAAGTGACAGGATCTGACATCTGAACTGGAAACAGTCTATACAGGCACAAGAGCAGAGGCAGGGAGGTGCATTAAAAGATGTCGCATAATTCAGGTTAGAGATCGTGGTGGTTTAGATGAGAGTACTAACACCAAAAGGGTCAGCAAAAGTGGTCAAGTGGTCACTTTCTACATGTCTTCCCCAAGCAGCACTGACCAACCTGATAGTAGGTTGGATGATGAGATGAGGGAGACACTTGCTCTAAGGATGGTTGGGTTGCACAACTGGAAGGTAACATATTCGCAGGTTTCAGGAACTTGGACATGGACATCTTTGGGGGAATCATTATTCTGACAATTACACTCCCCCCACCACCCTAATAAACAAAGAAGAAAAAGATGATGGGAGGGCACTTTTGTGGGGGACAAACAAACATGCTGGGGGCAAATATCCCATAAGCTTGCAGGTGCGCATGCAGGCAGGTGGATACATGCGTTTAGAACTCGGGGCAGAAGCCTGGCCAGATGATGAGATTTGAGGTCAACATCTAGCAATATTTAAAGTCATGTGGGATCACTCAAGGAGATGGAGAAGAAAAGAGCCCTGGCATGTTCTAGGTTTAAGGGGTCATAAAGGTGAAGTGGAACCACCAGGAGGAACAGATCTGAAGGGACCACCAGACCAGAATGAGGAACCAGGTGAGCATGGTGAAGAAGAAAATTTATCAAAACAGAGAGAATGTCATAAAATCTTTCCCCAGTCCAACATCTTCTAAGATTGTTTTCCCCACACTTTTTTCTAAGATTTTTATTGTTTTTGTGTCTTAGATTTAAGTCTCTTATCCATCTTGAGTCCATTTTTGTAAGGGGTGAAAGGTGTGGGTCGAGTTTCAGTCTTTACATGTGGTTATCCAGTTCTCCCAGCACCGTTTGTTGAACAGGGATTCTTTTCCCCAGTGTCTGCTTTTGTTTGGTTTATCAAAGACCAGAAGGCAAGTAGAGACTGATTTCATCTCTTGGTTTTCTATTCTGTTCCATATGTCTATTTCTTTGCCAATACCCTGCTGTTTTGATTTTTACTTGTAATACAGCCTGAAGTCTGGTAGGGTGATGCCTACAACTTTGTTTTTATTACTAAGAATAGCCTATACAGCACTTGTTCTGGTTCCAAGTGACAAAGACTTCTGTGGCCATAACAACAACAAAAATTAACAAATGAGCCTTAATTAAATTGAAAAGCTTCTTCACAGCTAAGGATGCAACAAGTAAAGCAAAAAGACAACCTTCAGAATGGGAAAAGCTATTGGCAGGGTATGAATCTGAGATAAGGTTGATGACTAGAATCTACAGAGAACTCAAATTCATCAACAGAAAGAGAGGAAACAATCCTATCTATCTCTGGGCAAGAGATATGGACAGAACCTTCTCCACCAAAAATGAATGACTAACAAACATTTGAAAAAATGCTCATCATCCCCGATCATCAGAGAAATACAAATCAAAACCACCCTGAGATATCACCTAACCCCTGTGAGAATGGCCCACATCATAAAGTCTGAAAGCTGCAGATGCTGGCATGGATGTGGAGAGAAGGGAACACTTTTACACTGCTGGTGGGACTGCAAACTAATATAACCTTTTTGGAAGGAAGTGTGGAGAATCCTCAAAGAACTCAAATTAGACCTCCCATTTGATCCTGCAATCCCATTCCTAGGCATCTACCCAGAAGAAAAAATCCTTTTATCATAAGGATATTTGCACTAGACTATTTTTTGCAGCTCAATTTACAATCACCAAAACATGGAAAGACCCTAAATGCCCACCAACCAGGAATGGATTAACAAGCTGTGGTATATGTACTATTCATCCATTAAAAAGATGGAGACTTTACATCTTTTGTATTAACCTGGATGGAGGTAGAATGCATTCTTCTTAGTAAAGAATCATGAGAATGGAGAAGCAAGAATTCAATGTACTCAAATCAAATATGAAGGCAGTAGATGATCTAATACAAGGTGGGGGGAGGGGAATGAGAGGGAGGGGGGAGGGAGGGGGTGGGGGTCATGGTGTACGGCACACCTCTTGGGAACAGGATACAATTACAAGAGGGACTTTGCCTAACAACCATAATCAGCATAACCTAATTTCTTATAAATCCCAAACAATTAAAAAAAAAAGAGAGAGAATGATGAACTACACCACTGCTACTGATTGTTCAAGGAAGATGAGATCCAGAAATGACCATTGGATTTAGCACCTGAAGGTCAAAGTGACTTTCACAGACTTTCACTCTGTTTTATCAGAGTGATGGGTAAAGTGTGATAGTCAGAATATTGGTTCCCCAAAGATGTTCTAATCCTTGGAGCCTATAAATGTGTTACCTTCCATGGGTAAAGGAACTTTGCAGATGTCATTAATGTTAATGACACTGTTAATGAAGGGATTATCCTGGACTACCCAGTGGACCCAGCCTGATCTCAGGAGTCCTTATAAGGGGAGGAGAGCCACAGAAAAGTGGGTCAGAGACACAAGATAGAACAGAGAGAGCTCTAAAGCATGACAGAGAACCCACCTACCATTGCTCTCTTTAATATGGAAGAAGGGGTTGAGAATCAAGGAATGTGGGAGCCTTCAGCAGCTGGAACAGCCCTTGGCTGACAGTAATAAACGGGGTCCTAGATCCTACAACCACAGGAAAGGAATTCTGCCAACAACCTAGAAGAGCAGGAAACAGATTCCCCTCTGGAGTCTCCCAGAAGGAACGCAGCCCCACTGACACCTGATTGTAGTCCAGTGAGGGCCGTGTGAGATTTCTGATGCACAGAACCATAAAAATAATAAATCTGTGTTGTTTCAGCTTCTAAGTGTGTAGTAATTTGTGATGGCAGCAAAAGAAAACTAACACCAAGAACTTGAGTGGGGCAAGTTCAAAACAAGTGAGGAACAGAGAAATTGTGCTTTTGAGAGGTTTTGATGGGGGCACAGGAATTGGAAGCAAATGGAGCGGTCACGGTGGAAGTGTCTGGGTGGAAGCATCACGGTGTGGTCCCACGGTGACGACAATGATCCAGCAGAAAGTGATGGTGTCAGTGGGGCTGTTGGCTTTGGACAGCAGAACAGGTGAGCTGCCCAGACAACAGGAGAGACAGAGGTGACGTGAGAAGAGCCCAGGCTGATGGATGTGGTAGTGGCAGATGAGTGCACAGTCTCTCCTGTTAACATGTCTGTCTTCTCATGAAACAGGGAACAGGCCTTTGGTGTAGAGAGAGGAAGGGAAAAGTACAAGAGGTTTGAAAGAGAGAGGTGTGAGTAACTGCTTAAGTATTTCAAGGGAAATTGCTATTTACTGACTCTTCACACTTTTTAAATTAACATTATTTTTAATTGACAGGCCAACATTATATATATTTATGGGGTACAATGTGATATTATGTATAGAATGTAAAGTGATAAAAGAGATTCCATGCATCTCCCAACAGAGAATGTGCAATGTGGTTAATGCCACACCACTCTGATTAGACTGAGAAAATTACAGAGTATTATCCCTAGAAGGACCCTTGGGGACAGCCTAGTTTGTTTATAGCCTCCTTGCAAATGAGGAGACTGAGTCTGAGGAGGTTGCAGTGACAGCTCTCAGTGGCAACTCTAGGTGCTGGGCCGATGGCCTCTCTGCTTTCCACCTGCATTGATTCTCAATTTCTTTCCTCTAAAATCCATCTTAACTGCTTCTCAGTAATGAAAAGGTACCAGATCGGCCCTTAAGCCCCACTGTGGTTTATCCCTAGTGACACACCCAATAAATTCCCTTTCTTACCCATTCAATGTCCACAGATACATTTAAACTTCCCTTCTATAAGACAGAAGGCAAAGGAAGCGAGGTCTGATTCAGCCACAAACCTAAATCCCATATGAAGACACAGGTATAAAGCTAAAAATACTACATTTCAAAGGCTCTGAGATCAAAGAGCCAATAAACTCTCAAGAGACGTTAAGCAAAAATCCCCTGAGCAACTCAAGAGAATCAGAGTGCTAGAGAAGGGGGTGAGAGAGGCTGAGGAATCAGAATCCTCCATCACCTGTCTGTGAGTGGAGTTATGACGAGCCTGTCAGTGCAGCCTAAAAATTCATTCTGGTATATGAAAGCCACATCTGTGATACGAATCATCATCTTGTCAGAATCTTCATTAAAATAAAATCTGCACTGTTTCAGCCACTCAAAGTCCACAGGACTCTTGACATTCATGTGACACTGAAATTCAAAAGATATATGTTAGAGCAGTGAATGAGAATCACTTATTAGACATACATATTAGCATTCATAGGCATCACAAAGTGGAATAAACAGAACTCAGAGACAATTCAACTGGTTCAGAGACATCAGCCGTATCACCAGCTAACCCATTCATTAATCAATAGAAAAGAAGCTATGAGGATAGGAAAATTCAAGAAGGAAAAAAACTAATTATTCCGCACCTCCTTAGCTGATATTACATATTTTCATAATAAGATGCTCATTTCCTAAATTTCACCCTTAAATACCCAATAGCATGAAATACAATCTGTGAAAAACATATTTTGGCACAAAGACCGAACTAAACAATCTCATTAGGAAAAAGGCATCTCTTGAGATTATGACAAAGTACATTGTTGGGGTTTTTTTAGTCCATTAATTCTTTTCCCCAGAAATTACTTAAGGCCAAAATTTCCAATATCTAAATGACTGGTTATTGCCTAGCGATGCTTTCGTCTGAATTTTTAACCAAAATTTTAAGCCACTTTAATCATTCTTCTTCGACAAATAAGAAATCCAAAATTACCCTGAGCCCTTTATTTCTCAGAGTGGCAAAGAGTGTGCTTAACTATTAAGAGAGGAGATTAGCACACAATAGCCTGAATGTGCGCCTTTATTTCCATCACAAGTACCAATCTTTCGTAATGTTTTTTACATAATGGGGTGATACACAATCCAAAAAATTATTATGAAAATAAGAGCTTCTTGCCTCCCCTATCTGATGTTACAGCTTACAGCAAAGGACAAATTTCATTTTATTCCTTTTCACATTTCACATTCCCTACAGCTACTAAACTCTCTTTTTCCACTCTGTTCTCTCCTTAAAGCCAAAAACCTCCCTGACACCTGAATGTTGCAAGCATTATAGGAAAGGCCATTTGCAATCAATGACATAAAGTGTAGCAAAACTTGTCCAGGATGTGATTTTTTGGATGGTCCTAAACAACCCTACAAGCAATATTACTAATAAATTCTCTAGCAAGAAAATGGTGATCTTCAATTAACAGCTAAAAGAAAAAAAGACAAATGAAAGCTTTTCAGGATGCTATATGACATTTTAAAAAGAATTACTTAAAAATTTTTCAAATAAACCCTAATTGCCTCAATAATGTCTTAGCATAGATCATCAGAATATGACTGTCATTTTAGTTAAGAACTGTAAAAAAAATCTGACAACACGCTCTGATGAAGATGATTCTTTGCCTGAATTTAACCTTTTCTTTGAATTCAATCAAACTAATTCTAGTGGGTAAACACACATCATGTCGGGTATTTGCTTTTCTGTATATGTCACAACATTTATAATGAATTTACCAGGTCATCAAAGATATCTCGTTGGTGCACGTGAATAGTAATCAGAGTCTCATATTTCACTCTTTCTGTGGAACTCAGATCCTTCGTGGTGACACCTATCAGAGTGTTTAGTAGCTCCAAGAAAGACTGATTGGTTTTCTGCATGATCTTTTTATCAAATTTGGCGTTTCTAAGGGCTTCTTCTGAATCCCGTGTCCATATCATTTGAATTCCTAATAATCCAACCTTAAAGAAATAAAAAAGGGTTCATGAGTATGTGTGACATATTTATATATTTAAAATGAAAGTAGAACATAGTGAATAGTTGTAATTATTATGAAAATATAAAGCCTTATAATATAACATCAACTTGATACCTTCTTTCACAACCTATGAGAATGCCATTTCTTACAGTTTTAAGTCATTTATGTTTAAGCCACATTTCTTCCTAAATACATTTGAAGTTTCTTGTAGGTAAAGAATATGCCTAAAACTTGCTTTGCCCAAATTAGCACAGTGTTTACACCAATCAGATGCTCATAAAATCTTTACTAATCACGATGCCTAAGAAAACGTTGTTTCCTGTATTTTATGCTAAAATATATTTTTCACTTTTCTAGTACCGTATCCACCAGGTACATTTTTATCACTTATATACATTGTTACATAAAGATATTCCATAGTTTATGTTAAAGATGATTTATCAAATGCATCTCTACAACTCAAAAGCACATGTAAGTCTATGTAAGACCATACAATCTGTAGTTAAAACCTTTACAGTCATTGATATTTAGTGAAAACTTAAATACTCATTCAGATTTAATTATAGCCATTTGTGGAGCTTACAATAGACAATATATGAGATTTAAGATGACTGTATACTTTCCCATTTCAATACACTGACCTGAGCAGGGAAAAATGAAAGAAATTCAATTAGTTGGAAACCTGTTTCTTGAATATTTGCAGCTGCTTGACGAATCACATGATGTAGTGAGGACTTAGATTCCTCTAAGAGAGAATTAAGCCAAACTTCCACATTGCCCTCTGCCATCACAGGTTTGTTCAATTCAATTGTTTCGCCCTCTCGAGAGGAAATTGAGAGAATTCGATCGTAGACCTGTGTTAGGAGCCAACAAAATAGCTATAGTCATATACAAATTTTTTAAGTGTTTTAACTTTCTTTCCTCCATTCTCCTCTTATAAAATGTTATGTTGGCTACAGAGAATTAAACTGCAGATTTTAAAATACTGCACAAGGCAAGATAGAAAATTGCTTTGAAAACAATAAAAAAAGTTAGCCATGAAGTCTACACATAAAAGGGAACACTCAGTCAATTCAAATAATCTATACTCTGAGGGGGAAAACCTTTTCTAAAGGAAATATTTAATACAAATGTGATGATGAAAAAAATCTCTACAGTTTCCCAAGGTACATGAGACTCTCTAAGAGCCTGCTATTCCACACCACAAGGTCATCAAGCTGACATTAGCCTTAACCTAGTGAGTTTGATCAATGCAAACACTACACAAGGTAATTCCAGTTCTTACCAAACCTGTCACTTTTCACAGGGGATCTTGGTTGTATGTGATTTCTAATCCAAATCCAACTACTATTCTGGTCATTTCACTTCCACTCCCATGCAGCATGACAAAGTGAGAACACCATAGTATTTGGAGTTCTAACATACATTCAATGACCCTGAGATATTGGAGGAAAACATCTCCAAAACTAAATTCCTTGCCTATAATTAGTCATTAGAAGTCATGCTGACCTTAATTCCCTGCCTGCCTCACAAGCAGTTCATGTCAATTAAACAAAGTAACATGAACTATAAAGTAGGAATGCTGTTCCTTTGGGCTCAGATGTAGTGCTGTAGTAATGAAGTCCTCCTTAGTTGTAGACAGAAGCAGTGTACCAAGAAGCTAACCAGTCTTCAGTTTCAAGGCCCCTTCCTAAGTCTTCAGTTTCAAAACCCTTTCCAACATCCTAAATGTGAATTTGTATTTATGATTTTATAAGACTTAGGACTCACACAACAAGGATCTGCCCCTGGTTGTAGAAACCTTATGGCAGGAACCATAAAAAACAAAAACAATGGGATCTTAAGTAATTTCTATGAACAAAGGCTCAAATTCTGCAGGTGTTTAACCAACAATGGAAGAGGTTTAAACTGAGGAGTGCATGATCCAAGGCAGTGAGAAGCTATGCTGCTAGACCACAAGGTCACAGTTCTGTGGCACAGGGATTTAAGTGAAACATCAGAAAGAACTTCTTGGCTAACTTTCAACCCACACAGCCAACAGATCAACAAGCAACATTGGTTTGGGAACCCCTGCAATCCATCCTGTCCCTCCGTCCTCTCAGTCCCTTTCTTACAGCAGTTCAGCCTCTTCCATCCTGATTTTGCAGTGGATTTCGAGCTTGTTTTCCTTGGTTCCTTCCCTTCTACCTCCTACACTGCACCAGAGAATCTTTCTGAAACACAGATCAGGCCACTATATCCTCATGAAATCCTCCCATGGCCCATTGTCACATTCAGGATGCAGGAGAATTCCACAATGTGACGCCCCTGGCCTTTGGAATCCGGCCTGCCCCTGCTTGTCCCTTTGTCCATCCCTCCCTGTTGTGAGTTGAATAGTGAACCCCAAAGAGTAGGCCTTGGTATCCATGAGCGTGACATTATTCGGAAAAAAGAGTCAGTGCAGATGCAATTGAATTAAGGCAAGGTTGGCTTCTAACCTCTAGAATAATGAGGATACATTTCTGTTGTTTTAAGCCATAACACCCCTAGAAAACAAATACACTTGCTCACACACACCCCGTCCGCCATCCTGGGCTGCCCACACCTCCAGGCCCTTCACCTTCAAAACGTCAGTTTAAATTCAGAAGGCTTTCCCTAATACACCATGCACCCAGAATGGGGCTCCCAGTCAGGAATTCCCCATGAGCCTTATCTTTCAGACAAGCATGATAATAATAATTCAGTCCAAGATTATCAATAATGTAATTGCCAGATTTCTTTTGAGTGTCGTACTACATAAAAATGACTTCCTGGGGACCCAGGGCCAGGGTCAGGCCTAGCACATAGCAAGAGGCTTGACGTTAACAACTGGTTTTTAATTTCTGCAGTGGAACATCCCTACCACTGTGCTAACAGCTCCCTCCAGGCTCCCTTTGTCCCCTGCACCAGGGAACGAGTCCCTGGCAGGGAAGCCCAATGTCAGCCATAACATCTGGCACATGGTAGCTCCTTCACCAAGTAAACTGCATGCCAGGATGAATAAATGAACGTTGCTAAGGGTTTGTATGAAGCAGCAGAGGGAAATGGAGTACAATAAAAAACAGGAAGTGTTGCTTTCCTCTGGGATTTTTGATAGAGGGTTGGGGTAGGTAGTATCTTTTGGCAGCTGTGTGAGTGACGTCTCCCTCAAGTTCCATGACCTTTGAGGGAGGCCCCCCACAGCTCCATAATTCCATAAACATGGAAGTGTAAAATAAAAACTCAGTAAAGCATACCCATAACCTTCTGCAATCTGACTTAAAAAATCAAATTACCAGGGCAGGTCTGTTTATTCAAGGCATTATTTTATGACCAATTGGGTTCTCTACCCTGTTGGATGCCTAAGGAGTTAATTTGGCGTGTAAAACCACAACAGCTGCATACGTGCAGTCTTAATAATTCTTAAACTATGGTTTTTTATTCAAATCTACACTTTGGATGGTAAGAAGCTACCCAGTTCTGAAAGTAGATTGTACCCCAAAGTTTGCTCTCCGTTACTGAGCTAAAGTTAACGGACATGAAAGTAACCCTTTGTAAACACAGGATAAGAGAACTACTTAATAAAGACAATTGAGATTCTAAGAGACAGTGACGGTTGGCCCACAATTCTGATTAAGCAAACCTTGTCATGGAACTTGACAGTTTTAATGTTGTCAAACACATTCAGCAAGTGGGCTTGAATAGTGTGGGAGTCCGAGGCCTGCCCCAGGATCTCCAGAAGGGTAGGATCCGACACGAAGAAGAACCGAGGAAAGCAGAGTCGTTTTTTCTCCAGGTATCTAAGAAGGGAGGAGAAATATAAACTTTATAAACACACAGAAACTAGTCATTCTAGGAATAAGTTAACCTGCATGGGGAAAAAGGAGCGATTGTATGATAATCTGATTTTCCCACCCTACTTCTCAATGTTTGGGGATTTTTTATTAAGAGATGTGGCAAATAGCAATTCCATATTCTGATGGAGAAATGATTTTTTTCCAAAATTGGTGGCAGAATTTCTTCATTTTTTAAAAGCATAATGTATATGTTTTGCTTAGTCTGGAAAATCTTGTACATCCTATGTGAAGAGCAGGATAAAATATACCCAGGGAAGTTTTGATTTTGTTTTGTTTTGCTTCTAAAGAACAGTGCTGTGTCAGCTAACAGTTCCATATAATTCTTGGAGTTATATCTTAAAAGGGAATCCAGTGAATCTGTCATCAAAGGAGAAGCAAAACCCATATGATGACAGCAAAATCTGTCACCAAAGGAGAAGCAACCCTGGGGGCTGTGGCCCTGTTCTCTGCCTCCAGGATTTTCTGAAATTTGGAGAGCCCAAAGAGTCATCATTTTACATTCCCTTCATTTTCTTAAAGTCTTACTTTCATGATAGTAATTTTTAATTTTCCATGTTTTAGCTTTTTACATTTTTAGTTTAAATTGCTAATTTTATTCTTTTAAATATCCCAATCCTAATTTTCATAACTATTGATTTTTATTCTTAATAGCTGACTTACTAATTACCATGGTTACTTGTCATCAGTAACTGCTTTGATTCTGATAAAGAATCTGGTCATGTTTCCTATCCAGTTAGACCAAGATGGAAAGAGACTGTGGAATATGTCTCCTATGATGGCATAAAATGACCTCTTATCATGACAGAGACATTCCTACTGAACCCCCACCCAAATTAGATTATATTTTAGGAGACAGGTTCTCACTCTGTTGCCCAGGCTGGAGTGCAGAGGCAAGATTATAGCTCGCTGCAGCCTCCAACTCCCGGCTCAAGTGATCCAGCTCGGTCTCACAAATAACTGGGACTACAGCATATGTCACCACACTGAGCCACCCATTCAAATTATATCTGATCCGTGTAAGGCCTCTTCCTGTCCATGCTGATCCTTGACAGCTCAGGAAGGCGTTGCTTTCATGTAAACATGATTACCCACATGTTCACACATACTGTCTCATAAGCTCTTCTTGGTAATAGAATCAAAAGACAGGGAAATCTCAGTTTTTTTAAAAAGTTGTGAATAATTTTAGAGTAGACTTTTTCTCTATGAAGTTATAAAATAATGGTAAAAGATCAAGTGACAGATTAGATATGTCCATGGTAAAAAGAAATAATAACAAAGAGAGGGCAGTGAATGGACAAGTGTGTGTGTGTGTGTGTGTGTGTGTGTGTGTCTGTCTGTCTGTCTGTCTGTCTGCATCTATGGTGGCGGGTAGAAGACGAGAAAAGAAGAGAAAAAAATAACAAACCCAGCTGTAGGAAGTCCAGCAGTATGATTCCTCAGCAAGATTTTCAGGGGGACTGAACCTGAACAAGGTCCTTGTGGCCTCTGCCCCTCAACCCTTCCATCCTGATAAGCCCTGGAATCATGGAAACTTTCATAACTTCTATCCTCTTTCTCTGAGGCCTTCCTTATTCTGGTGGTGGACTTACGGGTCTTAGAGAATTAATTGCCTTAGAGAATTCAGGTCTACATCCCAGAACCTTCACTGGTGCCTGAACCACAGCTGGTCATGCTAAATCATCATATAGCTTAAAAACAATGGCACAGCATCAATCATGTGAAAACAAAAGTCCTTTTTGTCAAATGTCTTTCAACAGGTACTTGACTTGATCTATTATATAAAGCAGATCAAATCTTTTTAGTTATTCTAAAAAGTTAGAATACTTTTTAGTTAATTTTTTTTTTTTTTCCAAAAAATTTGCACTGGAGGAATTACTTACAAGTGAACATGTGTTGAAGTAGACATTTAAAGGATGTTTTACTAATATTGACATTGGCAATAAGTATGGTGTTTAAGAACCCTGCCCTGGGCAATTCTCAAGGAAAGGTATCATGGTGATGCTTTATAGCATAGACCTTTGGGATACCTATGACCTAAATTAGAGAAAACACGCAAATACTTCCTAAGGGAAATCTTGGCCCTACCTCTATCTCCTCCTGAACCAGCTCCACAGGTAGTGGGATGGACGTCGATTTGAGCATGGTCTTGTTTAGACTCTTCAACTTCCCCAAAAGGAGACCAACCCCAATCTCTCCCCAGCTGATTGCCAAAGTCTATGAATTTGTCCTTAATCAGCAGTGCAGGCTGCCTATCCTCTGGACTCTTGTCAGAGTTTAAATCTATCATATTTTATGCTGCCCAATACCTTCCACCAACTTAGATATGAGAATGATATTCACAAAGGATTTATTGACATAAACACAGTCATTCCACTTATGAGAAAGGATCATGTTTTCCCCACTCTGTGATAAGAAAGTTTGTGAAGATTCGGGGGTCTCTTTTAGGAGGATACACAATAGAAATTCTCCCAAAGTATCAAGTCAAGGACAAAAAAACATAATGTTTTCTTGAACTAGTACCTTTCATCTTATGAATCCTGTATCAATGCTGTGCCTCCTCCTACGTCCTTTTTTCCCTTGGGCACTAGGAAGGGCCTTTGGTCTCTGAGTCCGAGGTCTGTTTATAGATTTCTCTGCACCCATTTTGCCATCTTAGTTTATTAGCTCTTCTTTTGATCTGACCATAACTTTCACATTACCTTATTTTTCAGTTATCATCTCAAAACTTTTTTTGATTGGCAATGAATAAATATTACTATCCATATTACTTACAAGTTATCATACAGGTATTTTTGCCATTTTCAGCTTAGTCATTTTTTTGTTCAAGTTTAACAAACTCCTCCATTTCCTTCACAGAGATCTTTCCAAAGCACCCTATGAAGCTCAGCATTTTCACCATCATTTGTGTCTATTACCGCAGGCTGGCTTATCCAGGTGACCTGGATTCCTCCGTGCGCAGAACAAGTCAGCTATTCACAGGACACTATCACATGTCATGGGGATACTTTGTATAGTGAAAGGTTATCTGTCTCCCAGAGTTGACCAAGGAGCATCATTATAAAAGTTTAAAGCTCAGAATAAGTGGGCTCGCCTTAAGTCTCAATGTACACTTCTTATGGAATACTACTGCTTAACATATTCCTACGTATCTTATTTTGATAAACCAAGGGCAAAAAAAATTATGACTCTTGGAATCTACTGAGCCTACATATACATAAATGTGTGTGCGTGTGTGCTCTCTGAAGGCTGAGGTATCGTAGATTGTAAATCGATACAATATGTAATCGTAGATAATGTAAATGTCTAATATAACATGAATCTGTGTGTAGATTCATGTTATATTAGACACAGATTCATGTTATATTAGACATTTATTTTTGCATAATACTGGCTGCTTCTGGAGACCACAATGAGTATAATAAAATATTTTGGTCCTATAATGTTTTCCAAGAATCATATCAGAATAAAAAGCATGTTAACTTTAAAAGGCAGGAATGAATTTTTATTTTTATTTTTTGTGGGGGCTGGGTTTGAACCCACCACCTCTGGTATATGGGGCCAGCACCCTACCCCTTTGAGCCACAGGCACCACCCAGGCAGGAATGAATTTTTTAAGAGCTTATCCCAGTGCTGGAAGTAGCCTTAAGTCCTGAGTCCAACATCAGAACAAATCTAATAAGTATTTGGAAAGAATAT
Organism: Loris lydekkerianus; assembly: GCA_963574355.1. Taxonomy (NCBI): domain Eukaryota; kingdom Metazoa; phylum Chordata; class Mammalia; order Primates; family Lorisidae; genus Loris; species Loris lydekkerianus. The sequence continues at coordinate 17,469 of CAUYPK010052645.1, read as the reverse complement.
AAGGCTACAGAATATCAGTTTTATCCCTGCAACAACTTTATACATTAATTCTTTTGCTCTTTCTGAGCAAAAGCAAAGAGATTTGGCTCCTGCTTCTCAGCCTCTCCGTTCCCTTTCATCTCTGTGATACTGCAGCCTTCAGAGAGCCAGTGCGCACTTACCCAGTAAGGGATTTCTGGCATATTTCCAACTGGTCCAGCAAGTGTGGCAGCAGCTGGCCCATGGTCTCATCCCCAACACAGCACTGGACTACATTGGGCATTTCATGTGCCCGAGTCATGATCTTCACCCAGGATTTATCAATATTGGAAAAGCGCTTGGCCTCCTATGAGAACAAAGGAAGAAAGAATGGTGGACTTGGACACATCTGCAGTCAGATCAGAGCATCTCATTTACTTCCAGCTGCGGCTAGAGTGCTGACCAGTCCAGATACCCAAGCTAATGCCTAATGTCATACAAGTTCTATTTAAATTCTTTTTTTTTTTTTTTTTTGAGACAAGTTTTCATTCTGTCACCCTGAGTAGAATGCTGTGGCCTTATCGTAGCTCACAGCAAGCTCAAACTCTTGGGCTCAAGTGATCCTCTTGCCACAGCCTCCCAAGTCGCTGGGACTACAGGTGCCCTCCACATCACCCAGCTAGTTTTTTGATTTTTAGTAAAGACAGAGTGTCACTCTTGCTCAGGCTCGTCTCAAACTCCTGAGCTCAAGCAATCCACCTGCCTCAACCTCCCAGAGTGCTAGGATTACAGGCATGAGCCACCACACCCAGCTATTGAAATTCTTTTGGGGCCTTTTGCACTGTGTTATCCTCTTTATTAAGAATCTTTAGCTCAATTCCAGTATGGCACTCTCATTGCATTAAGTAAAAACAAGAAACAAATTCCAAAATAATAACACATTACAAGTTAATATGGGGGGAACTCATTTGTGGGGGGGAACACTCATTTGTTTTCATGAGTTATCTCTAAAGGGGATAAAGTTTCTATTTTTATGTTTGCTATAATAAGCATAGGATTGTTTATTTAGAAAAATCATTTTAAAATAAGGATATAAAATTAATTCTAGCATAATAATAAAATTTTAAATAATTATTTTTAAGAAAAAAAATGGAAAATTCAACAGATTTATCTTGAGAGGGTAGTGATAATTTTTTTCTTCCTTAAAACTGTTACCAACGAGCATATCCTACCAAATAAGACAGCAAAAAACTCTACTCAGTTATTAAATATTCTATGTGAAAGTTTCCATTAAGTCAAATTTTAGATTCTTCTCTAGCCATCAAGAAGAAAAACACACATGACTATAAAGAGAAAATTAATAAATAGATTTTAGTGTGTGATACATTTCACTGTTGGCAAAAAAAAAAAAAAAAAAAAAAAAAAACTTTAAAAATTGTCTGCCTTACAGTTAACAGATTTGCCTTCTGTAAATGAACTAAAAACTAACCAAAGAGAAAAGAAAACTAAATGAAGAAAACATTAACATCATCATGCTTCCAAAACTTGAATATATTGTTAACACATTAGAATGTCGCAAACGTCTTAAAATAATTGAATAAGAAATCCTTGAAAACTGGCTAAAATGTCTATTTAAAACTCTCCAAATATACTCCAGATCTACCTAGTAAGTTCACTAAAATTAGATGAGAAAACTATACTCAACATCTTGGGGGGGGGAGGTTTTTCTGTTTTAGAGCTTTTTTCCTGCACATTTCCACCCCTCAATTTTATAGTGCAGATATAATCGGTTATATTGTATAGCATTCATCATTTTAAAATGTCAGTAGTAGAGGTAAAGTTATCCTACCATTGTCAACATAACTATGCCATAATTCTATACTCTTCCAAATTCCACCTTAAAATTATCTGGAGGAGCCTATCAATCACACAGGCGTTCCTCCTTGGTTTTCTTAACACTCCATGTCTGATCAACCCACATGGTTTTGGAGCGTTCTTGCTCTCTGATTGTCACTCCTTCCCTTTCTCCAATTCCTCACTCCCTCTGAAGGGTCACAGCATTACCAGTGATAACAGAAGTCGGGGAAGAGGGATTCAATACGTGTTGAAATATTATGGCTTTTCTTTAGGGAGTTTTAGCTCTTAGTTTTTTCTGTAATTGAAAACCCTGATGACATTATAAAGAAAATTCCAAAACCTTGGGCAACTGCTTGGCAATGTCTCCTCCCACAAAGACGGCTTCTAAATAAATCCACAAGTTCTGCACCGTCATCCAGCTCTCGATGATGTCTGTTGAGTTGGAGAGGTACTGCACCCATTTTTGAATCTGAGCTTTGAAGGGCATATTGTACCTAAAATAAAACACATGCGTAGGATTTTATTTTTGTGTTGTTGTGTTACTGTTTTCAGGCTAAAAGGGCTTCTTTAAAATCTTAATTTTTTAATGTATTTCTTTACAACATTGATTCTATGATTGGCTTTTTAAATGAGGCAACCAAGTGAGTAATTCATCACCATTTAGTGGGCATAGTAGTCTTTTATCTATTCATTTCTTTTTATCCAGAGCACAGAAAGGAGTGAGAGGGTTATAATCAAGGGAGCAGATCAGGGTGCAGACGCCATTCCACCAAGCTGCCAGAGTAAAATAATACGAGTCATTGCTACTATGTCCAAGGGGGTAATACGCTTTCTACTCGCTTCTGTGCCTATTCTGTGGAATCTTCTATTTTTATAAAAGAGAGAGCAATTACAGCACCATCAGTTCGCCCAGACAACTAATGCTGTTTATAAATATGACAATATGTGGACTCTCTCTTTAGCCTCCCCTCTTCTGAGTCTCTAATTTCCCACCCACCCAGCTGACGTTTGGTGTACACATGCTCCACGTTGATGTTTCTCCTGTAGTTAATCTCTGCCCCCTTTTTTCCCTTGAAACAGAGAGTGCAGGTAGCCTCCCGATAGTCCCATCTCTATGTGGGCTCATAGCTACCCAGCTACAATACTGAATTTCCCAACCTCCTTTGCAGCAAGGTTCAGTCATGGAACTAAGTGTCCCATCACTAGTTCCCAACCTCAGCTGCACATTGGCATCATCTGGCAAGCATTAAAAACTATAGATGCCTGCCTGGATCCCACCCACAGAGACTCTGATTCAGCATGTACAAGAAACACATGGGTGTGAGGAGTTTTTAAATTTTTTAAAGTTCCCTAGGTGTATGTGGTAAGTAGTGAAGGTTGAGAACCACTATTTGTATCAAATGTGAGTAACAGCATTGGATATAATGGGCAGTGTGGGGAACAGGGAACACCTGGGAAGACATTAGTGAGTCCCTGATGTGGCAAAGCCCTCATCCTGACTTGGGTCATCTACCGTGGGACAACTTCTACATGAGAAAGACAGAAACTTCAATCTTGCATAGGCAATTCTGTAGGTACTGCTTCTATTATTTGCTGGAAAACTCAATCATAAACGTGATACAGATGATCATTATTTTTCCTCTTTTCTTCTTCCTTTATCAATCTCTCTATCCCTACATAATATGGACTCAAAGCTATATTACTGAATAAAATTCTTATTTCCATATTCTTAATTCTTATTTCCCATATTGTTAATTATTAACCAAATAGTTTTAATATTCCACAAATCTTTCTGATCATTTTCATGCTCTTTGCTAGAAGGTAAGAGAAACAGAGGTCTTCGCCTTATTCAGTGTTGTGTTCACAGGACCTGCAAGAGCACACGGAACCCTGGAGATGTTCGGTAAATAGACGTTGAATATATGTTCCTCCCACAGCTCCATCTGCGGACCAGACGCCATTAGTAAGAAAAGTTGTGTGCACCCCTAAAGCAGATAATTTTAACTTGTGTGTGTGCCCTTCCTGCCTCCCACGGGTGTTCTCATCCAGTTACCCTTCCATCTGGCTGTGTACAAATAATAACAATCATTCATTAAAACCCACCAAATCCTGAGAAATTCAAAACCTCATTATTGCCAATGGTCTAACTCTCTGCGACCTAATTTAATACCCCCATTTTACTCAGGTGTACCAAGTAAATGGAAAGAAGAGAAATTTTTATCAAGCCAGTATCAAGTTGATGGTACTTCTTACATTAAAGTATTGATACACATATGCAGAGGAAAGAAGAGTGATATTTTAAAGCTACAATAGCACAATAATATCTGCTATCTCAATGGAATACACATTTTACACAATTGCCATATGTTTGGGAGCAACCTGGTGAACCAAAATAAATAAGTAAATAAATAAATACTGTTTTGCATTTTTTTGAATACAGTTCATGCCAATGGAGGCAACAAACCAGGTAAAGGTAGGATGCTGTATCTAAGGTCCGCGTGTCCAGAGTGATGCTACTGTCCGTTAGAAGTGTCAGACTGGTCGATGGTCTGTGTTATTTTACTCCTCTTTAAGAATTAAATTTTTTCTCTGTCTTCACTTGTCATCTCATTAAAATGTGAACACAACTAAGAGTTTCCAGCCCGTAGTTGTTGGCAAAAGTGTGTTCCAGGAGAATGATTACTCCAGAACTCAGAATAAAGTTCCCCTTGGACTCTGCCACCTGTTGAGCTGTTAGCTGGGCAGCGAGGCTTAGCTCGCAGCAGCCAAGTTGAAGTGTTCCCAAGACCCATGTGGCTAATTACATGTTGCTTTCTTCTGGTCAGCTGATGGTTCCATACGCATCCCACAAAGAGAGGACAATGAAATAAAACCAGTTTTACCCACGCTTTGCCAAAGGCAAAAATTAAAACGAGTATTTTCAACACTGAATAAGTTGTATGAATGTATCATCATAGCACATCCTTTTATTAATTTTCCTTGAAATGTTTTTATGGCTCTCAAATCGAAGAGAAAAGACAGGCCATTTTCCTACCTGTTGCTCAGTAGGGAACTCAGCAACATCAAGCTGTCTTCCATGCTGGCAATAATCTCAGAAGTGCTGTCCCCCCGCAGGAGGAGCTCTCCACGAGTCTTAAAGCTGCTGAATATGAATGTTTTGCTGTTCCACTCACTGATCACTTGCTTCAACTTGTGCTCAATGTCTCTCTCTTTCACCGCACTGACACAGATGTCCTATCAAAATAGCAAACTCTCATGTTATTACATGAAAGTCACACGCCCTTCCTTTGCTGCCTATGTTCAGCAGAGATCCTGCCTTTACTATTTGCTTCAGATGCATCTAAAAGCACTTACCTATATACTCGAGTATAAGCCGAGTTTTTTCGAAAAACCCAAACTCGGCACAAATTTTGTTCTGAAAAAAACTTGGCTTATACTCGAGTATATACGGTACATTTTCAGATCTAAACTGTAACATGTGTGTATATGTAGGTATCGATGTAGGGAGAGAGATAGAATTAAAGATATGATTAAATCACAGAACCTTAATGTATAAAAGTTCCCACCAATCTATGCCAAAAACAATGATGCCAGAAGAGATATGCAAGAACCTTTTAATCACAGACTCAACATGCAATGTGTTTCTGATTCCCCTCTAAGGTCAAATAAAGGCAGCATGAGAGGAAGAAGTTAGCAGACACTGATTTCTCCCTATCTCTGGTCACTTTCCCTTCTCCCAGACCTTTGGTCAAAGTCTGCCTTTCCCCTTGTGTCTTCCCACCCTGCCACACTGCATCCACTGTCTGGGCAAGCTCATCTATGCCTGTGCATTCAGTAAATTTTGATATCTCCAGCAAAGACCCATGTCCACTTGCCAACTGGACTTCTCTGCTTAGATGTTTCAAGGGAACCCCAGACCCAATCAGTGAATTATCAAACTCATGCCCAAAATCAAGTTCATGATCTTTGCACCTTGTCATGCAATCTGAGCCCCTTCTCATCTTCTTCTCAGTGAGAATCACCATCATCTGTGTATATTTCTCAGCAAGAAGTTCAGGGTTCATCCTCTGTCTCCTACCATGTTCCCTCCATTGCCAAATTCTGCCCAGTTTTACTCCCTAAAGATCCCTTCCTCTTTTACTTCCTCCCCTCTCATTCAGCAAACCATCACCTCTTGCCAGAGCTACTCTTAGAAACTCACAGTTGGTTTTCCTATCACTCCCCCCCCCCCCCCCCGCATCCTCCTCAAATTCTTTCTCCTCATGGTCACCAGAGTGATATTTACAAAATACCAAACTAGCCATGTCATCCCCTACTGCAAACACATCTCCCAGAGAGCCCTCACTTCTCTAAAGACCCAAATTGATAATTGTATCTGGGCCCTCTCCACCACCCTCGCCTGCGTGGTCTCTTCTTTCCCCTGACTCCCTACCCAAGCCACATGGGGCTGCTTCTGCCCCCTCAAATGTCCCTCAGATCCCCCGTACACAATGCTTCATCTCCCTAGAATGGTCTTCTGTGTACTTTCTGAACCCCTCGCCCCACTAAATGACCACACTCCCTTCACCCAGCCTGTCCTGAGTGCACACCCCAGGCTTCCCAGCGTTTATCACCTCAGATAAACCAAACCCCTTTATCACAGGCTCTCACAGAGCAACACACTTTCCCTTCAATGACATGCACCACAGCTTGTAACTAATGTACCTTTATTTGTATAATTATTTGATTATACTAATCATTTAATGATCTAAAAATGCAGAACTTCATCATTATGTCCCCAGTAAGAACCTGTCTTACAATAGGCACTCAATAAACATTTGTTGAAGGAATTAATGGCTGGATGCCAGGAAAAGAGTTTCAATTGTCTGAGCAAACATTACAGATCCTACATTCCAAAATAAGTAATTTTATCAAATAAATTCCACGAGACCTTAAAATCTTCCACCACATCATGTTCTGTAACAACTGTACCTCTATTTCCTCTTTGTATTTCAAAAGAGGCGCTTCCATGATATTTCTTAGCTTAAAGGTTTCATTCCTCACATCCAGACTGTGCCCAGTGAGAGCAGTCATCCTCTCCCAGTGCCGTGACATCATGGCTTTGCTGGCCATGTATTCCAGCAGGGGGCAGCACTCGCTGAAATCATCAATGGTCTTTTTCAGGTCCAAATAGGCCTGCCAGTCCTTCAAGGCCCGGGGCAGCTTCCGACACCTGGCAAGGACACCAACAAGAAATATAAGTTCAGATGATTCCACTCCAAGGTTGTCTGCCACTGGTTGTTAAACATAGAATAATATGAATATTATTATATAGTATGTACTATATAATAATACTATGTATTATATAGTATGTACCATTAAATTATTACATTTAATATGTATTCATTTCTACCTAAAACAGTTAATTTGAATACATATCCCATTTTTAAACTCATGACCCCTACTCTATCTGCTAATATACTGACCATCAGAAAATATTTTTTCCCATCCCTCATAACAACCACCTCGTTGGAGGAATTATTTTAGACATGCTTTTTGTTCAATTCTATAAACACATGCTGAGAACTTACTAAGTACAAAGCCTGATGTAGTATATCAGGCTGTCAACCAAAATATACAAGAAGTCCATTTTCTATGGATTCAACACTTAAGATGATGTAGAAAAATCATGGGGCTCTTCCTTTTACTCCAGGAAATCATCTAACATAAACTTCAAATGTTTGACAAGTGTACAGTAAATAAAGATCAATTCTCTCGAAGCTACAGAGAAGCCCCTAAAAAGATGCATCAAGATTTAAAGGATGTGCCTGTCTCACTGTGCACACACAGGGGTAATTAATAAGTAGCATCTGAGAAGGGTGACCCTACGGACAACAACAATGTAGCAAGATGTGCTTTTCAACTACCCAGGATGTAAAGAGAACTTGGCATCTCCAAACAAAAAAACATTTGAAGTTCAACAGCTCTAGGCATGCTACACATTTAATTTCTCACCTGTTTTGGAATTCTAAGAGTTCACTGTTTATTTTCTCGATGTTCACTTCTGACCAAAGGATGTCATAATAACTATTCACAGTTTCTATGACACTGTTGTACAGAGTGTATATTTTCTGTAGAAGATTTAGTTGTTTCTTTATTTCAAGAAGCTGAGGATACTGCGTAACTGGCAGTCCAAAAAGCTCCTCTCCTCCAGTATAGGTGATGTATTTTCGGTAGATATTATCAAATTGATTCTGATAAAAACACAAGTGAAAACTCATCAAAATGATTTGCACGTGAACACAAGTGAAAATGAAACACAGCAAACAAGCCAGCCAGAGATGTAGATCTCTGGGCACACAGAAATAGGAGTGCTCAGGGGCTATGATTCATTCACAGAAGCCATCTCTAATTGTGAACACACATCATATTTTTCAATATATATAAAATACTAACATATTTTTAGTATTAGAAGTACATACTATATTACACAATAGGCTTCTCTGTCTTAAAAAAGAAAAATACACGTGTTTAAAACACAATAAAGTATTGTTATTTAGAAAGGTTTGTCGGGTGGCGCCTGTGGCTCAAAGGAATAGGGTGCTGCCTCCAGATGCCAGAGGTAGTGGGTTCAACCCCAGCCCTGGCCAAAAACTACAAAAAAAAAAAAAAAAAGAAAGAAAGAAAGAAAAGAAAAGAAAAGAAAAGAAAAGAAAAGAAAAGAAAAGAAAAGAAAAGAAAAGAAAAGATGATTTGTTTAGAAATGCAAAAGATGATTACCTGAAACATGATAAGCCTGTCACTGGCTTCCTGGGGTTTCAAGCCACTCGTCATTGGACCACTCTAAACAAAAAGTTAAACATAGAATAAAGTATTTGCCTATAAATTTCATTAATTCAAAATATTTTAATATTAAAGTTAATGTTTATGTCACATGCATGATGGGAAACTTTGTGTTTTATTTATTAAATAAGGTCTCAGAATGTGACTCATTTGGAAATATTTTTCAAGCCTAAAAAAGCCACCTTAATTCCACATCTTCCCTAAGCCAAAAATCTTTTCAAATTAAAAATATTTAATTGACTACATATTTAATATGTATTCATTTCTTAGGTGACACAGGCTAAGGGAGGCTGAGGGCACACAGAATATCTGGTTTAAGCTAAATACTAATGCCACATAACTCAGGATTTTACCATTCCAATACCACAATCTTAACATTCCAGTCAGGTTTTCCCACATTAGAACAACTTAAATATATGGAGCTCTGTGCTTCTCCATCCATTAAGTTAGGACGTGAATCCAATCTCTTAACTTTATTAGCTTTGTGTTTTATTGTGCTGATATTTAATAGGTACAAATTTTAGCCTATATTCTACATATCTCCCTTCAGCAGCACATTAGAATTGGCTGAAAACAAGTCTCATTATGCAACACGTGTACATTGGAAGATTCTGCACTAAACTTTATACGTAAATTTAAAATACGGACTCCCTGGAGGCAGAGCACCACCTGTCTTGCCCACCACTATCCGGTCAGCACCAAGACAGGGCCCACTCTGGGCTGGGTGCTCTACATTCTTTGTGGAACTAAGAGATGTGAAAAGAAGGATAATTATAACTACTTGTGAATAGTATTTTTATGCACAAATTTAGAATGCTATCAAACAACTTCAGTAATCATACAATATGAACCTTGCTTTTAAATTCATGATTTTCTATTAAAATTATGTTGGATAAATTCTAATGGGGAGGGATTACAATGGGAAAATCTTTTTTCCTCTCGTGAAAATTAAATTTCTACTCTTTGGGAATTCCTAAGAAATTTCATGAAACTTGACATGCAATTTTTAAAGAACTACATTTTGCATGCTCTATTTATTCGTCCCCAAAAATGCACATGGAGAAAGCCAGAGACATACCAAATCATAGTCCAAGTAAAACTGGTGACAGTCTTGGAAGAAGACTTCCACGGCACTAATAAGCTCTTTCCTGAAAGTGGGCTGCAGCGTGACTAATTCATTCTGAACTTCCCCGGCTCGGGCCAGCAGCTTCTCCCACGCATAGTGCAGTGTGTCAACTTTGTCCATCTCCTCCTTTGCTATCAGAAGTCCGTATTTGTTAAGTAGGGCATACGATTCCTACACAAAGGAAGAAAAACCTAATTTATGCTGGTCAGATGCACAAATCTACACACGGTCATTTTTTCAAGCATTAGAATGGAAAAACCAGCATGATACCAAAACCACCCTGACAGCTCTAGCTTCCTACTTGCAACTGAGACATTCAACTTCAGTTTCCTCATCTGTAAAATGCAAAAATTTTCTAGCTTCTTCAAAGGATCTTTGCGAGTATTAAAAAATATCATTTTAAATACATTTTGAAAGCTATAAAATATTGTATGAAGTCTGACAATTAAGCGCGCAAACTCGTCCTAGAAAAGGTGTTGCATACGTCATTCCTGAATATCACTATGGTCATCATATGGTCAAGAAACGCACTGGGAAGACGACTGCAGTGATGTTCAACAATGAGGCAATGCAGCATTTTCCTGGGATGAGTCTGTCTGACCTGGTACAAACAAAAGATATATTTACTTAGGCCACCAGATTGTATTTGAAGACTACAAAATTACTTGAAGTGAATGAAAAACATAAAATAGTTCAGCTTCTAATATTAGAATTAATATTAGATTAATTCAGGATTAGATCTATTAATTAATCTAATTAATTAAATCTATTAATTAGGATTAATATTAGATTAATATCAGGATTTTTAACTCTGTCCATTTCATTTTGTTGATAAGAGGTCCCAATATTAAGACACAAGGGCATGTTCTTGAATTACAGCCTGAGCCAAATCATTCCCCCTAGCGTGCAAACTCCAGGAATACTCTCCTGGTTAAAAGATTAAAATGAGGGAAAGAAAGGGTTTTCCCTAAATATCTGAACTCTATTCTCCCACCATTACTTCTCTCTGTAGAGATGAAATGAGGACCTGATTACTGATTTAGGAGAAAAATTCCTAACTTGAGCAAGCACAGCCCAGTGCCTTTCTCCCTCTGCCCTCTTCTCCGTGCAGGGATGTCCATGGTCCACACCTCAGTGCCACCAGCTAAGTCAGGGTAAAAGAGAAACCTGCAGCTTTCCAATGCTGCCTCTGAGGGGTGAAAAAGCATAATTAATTCTGGGATTTAGTACTCACAAGCCCAATGTGTGTGCACGGTCGGAAGGAGATGGAGGTACGTAACCACAGTAATATGCTAAATGATGGCTCTCAAATAAATTCCGTCAGTAATAAAGGTTACGTTTTGACCTGGACTACCTGACTCTACTTTTGTCTTGCTGCTCAGATGGGAGAAAACAGGATTGTCAGTTACTGTACCTCCTCTTCAGATGTCAACATCTCCCCAGTGTTACACAAAAAAGGGGCTCTTTGCCTTGAGGTTTTACCCAAAAAGAGCATAATAAGCCACGGGACTCCCCTGGCCAACATGGCAGAAGTGCAAATGTGCACCGGTCTGTACCATTTTCACACTACTGTGAAATATTTCAAAGAGGGACTATTGAATTTTGTATAAGTATTTGAATATTTCAAATACTTCAAAGAGGGACATAGAAAAGGTGAGATTAGAGTCTGATCCTGACATCAGAATAAGCTTCTCTCCCCACCCCTTCCTGTTTCCCTCACTCCCCTTCTCTGGTGAGCACCCATCAATAAATCCTTTGCACAGAAATCTTCATCTCAGGCTCTGCTCTTTTGGATCCTAGATGACATGTAAAGGTGGGGATCGGCCTGTGAAAGGCACCCTATAAGGGTTCAGCAGCATCGTTACTGAAATCACTGTTTTTAGTTTTCACACACATTTGGTGGTACTAACCTCCAGGGAGGACCAGATTAATATTTCACTGATAGAACCCAACATGTGGAAATATTTCTATAATGAACAAGTGAGAATCAGGCACCTCAATGGGTCCCACTTGGAAGTCAATGGAGATCTGCTGCTCTCTGATGTCCTTCAGTGCCGCCATCGCTATCCGAATATCATCCAGGTCTTTAATTTGGCGATTCAGTTTTTTATTGAATTCTTCAATAAGTGTAAAAATGTTTTCCATCTCACTCCTGTATTTTTTGTTACAGTGGCGGCCGATAACAACCATCCAGGACCTTGTCTCCGTGGTCAGGGCAAACTTCAAGTCAGCTGTAAAACCCAAATGTCCACAGCTAAGTTTGAAAAACTTGAGCCAGCATGAAAAGGCATGGGGCCACTATTCACTGAGAGTCAATACTTGGCAGCTCAAACAGCCCTCTGATCCATAAAAAAATCATTCCATATGCATTCATTTCATAAAATTTGTTTTTATAATAATTCAAAATACATTTCAAAATGCTTTTAAAAAAACACATAGGATTTCTGAGCAAAACATTATCCACCATATTAACAGAGGCAAAAATAAAGATCATATGATCCTCTCAATAGATGTCGAAAAGCATTTGATAAAATCTAGCATCGTTTTTTAATTAGAACACTGAGTAGTATAGGCATAGGTGACACATTTCTAAAATGGATTGAAGCTATCTATGACAAACCCACAGCTAATATTTTACTGAATGGTGTAAAACTGAAAGCTTTTCCTCTTAAAACTAGAACCAGACAAGGTTGTCCTCTGTCACCTTTACTATTCAACATAGTGCTGGAAGTTCTAGCCAATACAATTAGGCAAGACAAGAAAATAAAGGGAATCCGAATGGCAGCAGAGGAGGTCAAACTCTCCCTCATTGCTGACATGATCCTATACTTAGAGAACCCCAAAGACTCAACCACAAGACTCCTGGAAGTCATCAAAAAATTCAGTAATGTCTCAGGATATAAAATCAATGTCCACAAGTCTGTGGCTCAGTGGGTAGGACGCCAGCCCCATATGCTGAGGGTGGTGGGTTTGGACCCCGCCCTGGCCAAACTGCAACAACAAAAAACAGCCGTGTGTTGTGGCAGGTGCCTATAGTCCCAGCTACGCGGGATTCTGAGGCAAGATAATCACCTAAGCCAAGGAGTTGGAGGTTGCTGTGAGCTGTGATGCCACAGCACTCTACTGAGGGTGATAAAATGAGACGTTGTCTCTTAAAAAAAAAAAAAGTCTAAACTTTCCCAAAGCAATCTACAGATTTAATGCCATCCCTATTAAAATACCAACATCATACTTTCAAGACTTGGCAAAAGTAATTCTTTGTTTTTTTTATGGAACGAGAAAAAACCCGTATAGCTAAGGCAGTTATTAGTAATAAAAACAAAGCCAAGGGCATCAGAATGCCAGACTTTAGGCTGTACAACAAGGCCATAGTGGTCAAAACAGGATGGTACTAGCACAAAAATAGAGACATAGACAGAATCGGATAGAAAATCAGGAAATGAAACTAAAATCTTACAGCCACCTAATCTTCAGTAAACCAATGAAGGACATACAATGGGGGAAAGACTCACTATTCAACAAATGGTGTTGGGAGAACTGGATATCCACATGTATAAGACTGAAACTGGACCCACACCTCTCTCCACTCATAAAAATTAGTTCCAGATGGATAAAAGACTTAAATTTAAGGCATGAAATGATAAAAATCCCCAAAGAAAGCATTGGAAAAACACTGGAAGATATTGGCCTGGGGAAAGACTTTATGAAGAAGACTTCTGTTTTGTTGTTGCAATTGCAATAAAAAATGGGACTTAATTAAACTGAAAAGCTAAGGAGACAACAACCAAATAAACAAATGGGACTTAATTAAACTGAAAAGCTAAGGTGACAACAACCAAAGCAAATAACAACCTACAATGGGAAAGGATATTTACATATTTTGAATCAGATAAAAGCTTGATAACTAGGATGTATAGAGAACTCAAATTAATCCACATGAAAAAAGCCAACAATCCCATATATCAATGGTTAAGAGACATGATTAGAACCTTCTCTAAAGAAGACAGACAAATGGCTAACAAACATATGAAAAAATGCTCATCTTCCCTATTTGTTAGAGAAATGTAAATCAAAACCACCCTGAGATATCATCTAACCCCAGTGAGAATGGCCCACATCACAAAATCTCAAAACTGCAGATGCTGGCATGGATGTGGAGAGAAGGGAACACTTTTACACTGCTGGTGGGACTGCAAACTAATACAACCTTTTGGAAAGGAAGTATGGAGAACCCTCAAAGCACTCAAGCTAGACCTCTCATTTGATCCTGCAATCCCATTACTGGGCATCTACCCAGAAGGAAAAAAAATCCTTTTACCACAAGGACACTGGCACTAGACTGTTCATTGCTGCTCCATTTCCAATAGTCAAAATGGGCTTGGCACTCATAGCACAGTGGTTATGGCACCAGCCACATACACTGAGGGTGAGGTGTTCAAATCCTGCCCAGGCCAGCTAAACAACAATGACAACTGCAACAATAACAAGAACAAAATAGCCGGGCATTCTAGCAGGCACCTGTAGCTACTTGGGAGGCTGAGGCAAGAGAATTGCTTAAGCCCAAGAGTTTGAGGTTGCTATGGAGACCCTGTCTTAAAAAAAAAAAAAAAATAAATAAATAAAAATTAAAAAAAAAAAAAATATATATATATATATATATGTTCTCCAGAATGTGGAAACCACCTAAATGCCCACCAAGCTGTGGCCTATGTATACCATGGAATACTATTCAGCCATTAAAAAGATGGAGACTTTACATCTTTTGTATTAACCTAGATGGAAGTGGAAGACATTATTCTTAGTAAAGCATCACAAGAATGGAGAAGCATGAATCCTATGTACTCAATTTTGATATGAGGACAATTAATGACCTAGTACACAGTGGTGGGTGGGGGAAGGGAAGAGCAGAGAGAGGGAAGAAGGGAGGGAGTGGGAGAAGGAAGAGCAGAGAGAGGAAAGAGGTGGAGTAGGTGGGGAGTCTCAGTGTGTGCCACACCTTTTGGGGCCAAGACACAAGTATAAGAGGGACTTTACCTAACAAATGCAATCAGTGGAACTTGGTTTCTTGTACCCTTAATGAATCCCCAACAATAAAAAAAAATTACAAATCACAAGATTTGTTTTTATTTATTTATTTATTTATTTTGAGACAGAGTCTCAAGCTGTTGCTCTGGGTAGAGTGCCATGGCATCACAGCCTACAGCAACCTCCAACTCTTAGGCTTAAGAGATCCTCTTGCCTCAGTCTCCCAAGTAGCTGGGACTACTGGTGCCCACCACAATGCCTGGCTAATTTTTGGTTATAGTTGTCATTGTTATTTGGTGGGACCTTGCTAGATTCAAACCCGCCAGCTCTGGTGTATGTGGCTGATGCCTTAGCCGCCTAAGCTACAGGCACAGAGCCAAGTCAAAAGATTTTAAAGGCAATACATAGTTAACTGGATTACATGTAAATTCCTTTACAAATTTTTTTATGAGCTTCCATTTTTTCTTTCTGTTAAATTTCTCTCACTCTCAAAAACCTAGTTTTTACAAAAGAGGATCATAGTGTACTACGAAGTTAATTATTTACTTGGCTAGACTGATAATTAAAGGTTTAAAAGGTAAGAATCTTTTTCTTTGACAAAGTTTTTTTTTTTTTATTTTATTTTGAGACAGAGTCTCGAGCTGTCACCCTGGGTAGAGTGCTATGACATCACAGCTCACAGCAACCTCCAATTCCTGGGCTCAAGTGATTCTCCTGCCTCTGCCTCCCAAGTAGCTGGGACTACAGGCACCTGCCACAAAGCCCGGCTATTTTTTGGTTGCAGCCATCATTGTTGTTTGGCGGGCCCAGGCTGGATTCCAACCCGCCAGCTCAGGTGTATGTGGCTGGAGCCTTAGCCACTTGAGCCACAGGCGCCGAGCCAAGGTTCAGTTTTTAAAATAATTTAAACAACCAAATTATTACGTTTTACAAACGAGGGACAGTTTATGTAATATAATATTGATATAGGATTTTCTCATTCAGGGCTAGACAGGGATCTACCCCATTTTTAGGCTCATGTGAACTCAGAAATCTGACTCCCTGTTTCTTTCTTTCTTTTTTCTTTTTTTTTTTTTTTGTAGAGACAGAGTCTCACTTTACCGCCCTCAGTGGAGTGCTATGACGTCACAGCTCACAGCAACCTCCAGCTCTTGGGCTTCCGCGATTCTCCTGCCTCAGCCTTCTGAGCAGCTGGGAGTACAGGCGCCTGCCACAATGCCCGGCTATTTTTTGGTTGCAGTTCGGCAGGGGCTGGGCTTGAACCTGCCACCCTTGGTATATGGGGCCGGCGCCTTACTCACTGAGTCACAGGTGCCACCCTGACTCCCTGTTTCTTTTTCAGAATTTTTCTTTAGGCACAAGTGGGCTGTGCCCTGCAGGCCACACTCTCTAGATAAGATCACAGTTGAATCTAGTACTCTTAGAAATATTACAGAGGTGGCAGTTTTATAATTTTTAAACATTTGGATTATAATAACAGGCTTAAAATTAATCTTATTTTTAAAGGAAACCACAGTTGCCTGAACAATAAGTCTCTTGAATTATTCCTGTTCAAAGTTCTCTTTCTGGAGACATTGTTACACTAGTCTCCCACAAACTCTTAAAAAAAAAAAATGCATTGGTACAGTTTCCAGTGGTGTGGGTTTCCCCGTGTTTTTCATTCTCTTCCCTCATGTAAATCATCGACATGTATCACAGCTGGGATAAAAACTGAGATACAGACAGGGCCCACTCATACAATCGTTTCGCCCTGTGAAGGGGGGGCACAAAAGCTCACCTATTGTTATCTGTGTCCGTCAGTCTCCAAGCACTCACATGTACACAATTTTAACCTTCTTCCACCCTATTTTCTAATCTGGGCAGTCTGAGCTTTCCACTATTCAAAATTTTCTCCATTAGGGCTGTTCAGAGTCAGCACTCCTCCAGTCCTCAGTCAGGCAAGACCCACATTTGCCCTCTCTCATAAAGATCACTTGTCGTAAAAGGAACATAAACAAATCCTCCTCCCCCTGGGACTTCACACAGTGGGAAGAGGCCAGGTGCAGGTGGGGCTGTAGAGGACTCAGGGGAGGAGGTCTCTCCGGGAACCATAAAAGGATCCTCCCAGAGTATGTGGGGGAGAGACCATGGCAGGAGCTGAAGGGCTGGGAGGACAGTGAGGTGGAGGGTTAAAGATGGGATCCTCCACCTCCTCAGGCGCTGGGACGATAGGGTGATGCCTTGAAGGGCTTTTTGTTACTAAAACTTTAGCTCCTAGATGAAGAGAACAGGCACAGAGCCAAGCTGGGGGGTTATTCACCAACTTGGTTCATACATCAATGTAAGGAAACTCATCAGGATGGTCAGGCTTTCTGGTGACTGCTTTCCAAACCTGTTAGCATAAGGAAGGATCAAAGGAAGCTGTAGGGGGCCAGCCCACAGCAAAGGCTGGCCACTCAAGTTCACAAAGGGTCCTGAGGTGCCCTTTGAAGAACTTTACTCTGTGGACAAAACTTTTTTTTTGAGACAGAGCCTCAAGCTGTCGCACTGGATAGAGCGCTGTGGCATCATGGCTTACAGCAACCTCCAACTCCTGGGCTCAAGCGATTCTCCTGCCTCAGCCTCCCAAGTAGCTGGGACCACTTGCCACAACACCCACCTATTTTTTGGTTGCATCCGTCACTGTTGTTTGGCGGTCCCAG
>CAUYPK010052644.1:0-19571 GCA_963574355.1 Loris lydekkerianus | reverse complement strand
CCACTGTTTTTGTCCTCCTCCTGGGGTCCAGAAGTCCCTTGCTGGCTCCCTGTATCCTCAAAGGGATGATCATAGGCAGATCCCACCAGCCAGAGATGCCTGGAGTCTTGTCTTCCCAGACTCTACATGCCCAGTTACAGGGAAGCTGTTACTTGGCCACCATCTTTAATCCAATCCCTCTTGCAGCTTTCAATTATCTTTGCAATTGAAAAATTTCACTAAGATATTTTTACTACAAAATTCATCATAAATTTCTGTTAAAAACTTGTGACAATTTTCATCTGCAAAATTCAGAAAAAATGAACACTGAAGCCAACATTATTTGATCTATTGTTTTTGAAATTGTTTTTTTTGCTGAAAACAATTGTTGCACAAACATTGTCCTTTTGACTTTTTCTGGCACTACAAGACATCACTTCTTGTCTCTTCTGCAAAATTTGATATTTTTTTCTATGCCAATTTCTCTACTGGCTTTCTCCACAGTTTTTATTTTGGACCCTGCCATGTGCCTGAGGCCTAGTGCAACTTCCCAAGCCTATCCATTGAGCTACTTCCATGTAGCAATGACTCAGCAAGGCCTGGCCTGAAACTGCCTCTACCTAGATACAGCCAATGTGGTACCATCCCATTGGCCCAGCCGTGTTACCACCCATCACACCACCTCATCCCCCACCTCCTTTCCCCGTCCCTTCCTCACGCTCTACATAAGCGGCTGCTTGACGTAATAAAGTTGAGTTCCTGCTTCAACAGACTCCTGGTTCCGTGTGTTCCTGTTTGGGCCGCGACACTCACCATCCCGCTCAGCCCCGGGGATAGAGTCAGGCTGGCCCTGCTCTCCCCTCTTCTGGACCTGCTGGATAGCCTGGCATTTTTATGGACTAATATTCAAGGAACAATTTTAAACCTTGATGCTTTACTGATTCTGTGTTGTTCAAGGTTTATTCTGGCTGTTTGCCTATAGTTTTGTGTTTGATTGGCCTCATCTGAAACTTCGCATAAATTAAAAAAAACCCATAAAAGTCCCATATGACTAAGATTGTTTTAAATTTATTGTTTGAAAAGTAGAGATATATTGTACCACAGAGATTGGAGTCATGAAATGCAGCTGAAGTAAACTTGAAAGATAGTTAAATGCCTATGAATTTATATTCAAAGTCAATATGTGTGGCAGAAGTTTTGTAACTGGTAGTTCTCAAAATTGATTTCCATGTGGGATAAGATATTTTTTAGTGCGTATGTTTAATAATGATAATTTTAAGCATCCATACATATCATTGTAACTCAACCGTAATTGTAGCAATTGTTTAGAACTTAGACCAACAGAAGATTTTTGTGTGTGTGTGTGTGTGTGTGTGTGAGCGTTTGCCATCTTGGCATCTGGAAGAGCAAGTGGTGATAAAATCACAAAAAGCATTTTCCATAGATTGTTCAGAATTGAATATTTTTCCTTGCAAGAAGTGGTCCAAAGCCTAGAAGAAGTGGTAGTCAGTTGATGCAAGGTCTGGTGAATACTGTGGATTATAGAGAGTTTCCAAGCCTGGCTTCTGTAGTTTGAGCAGCACTGTTTGTTTGTGTGACAGCATTGTCTTGCAAGAGGATTGACCTGTCTCCATTGAACAATCTTGGCTGTTTAATCACAAGCATCCTCTAAGTCAGTGGTTCTCAACCTTCCTAATGCTGTGGCTCCTTAATGCAGTTCCTGTGGGTCGTGACCCACAGGTTGAGAACTGCTGCTCTAAGTGCTTACAGTATATATCTGCTGTAATTGATTGACCAGGTTTTGTGAAACTATGGTGGATAATGCCAGAGCTGATCACCAAACAGACACTTTTTGATGAATATTTGGTTTTGGACTGTGTTTCAGTACTTCATTCAACCATCCTGCCATACTCTTGTGATTGTCAAAAAGAGAATTACATGTAATAGTTTGTTGTGGAAATGGTTGGCCTTTAAGTTGTGGCAGCAAAGAAAGGCAGCATTGAGAGGATTTTTCTTTTGATGCTCATTTAATTCATGTGGAACTCATCTACCCAGATTCTTTATCTTGCCAAATTTTTTTCAAATGGTTCATATTGTTGCAATAGTAATGAAAAACCTGGCTGCTAATTCACATGTGGTTTGAGAGAGATTTGCTTCTATTACAGCTTTCAGCATGTCATTGTCAACCTTGGTCTCAGGTTCGCCATGTGGCTCATTTTCAAGATTAAAATCACCAGAATGGAACTTCTCTACCATCAATGTACTCTACATTCATTACTCACATCCTTCCCAAACACTCCTTGATATTTTGAGCTGTCTGCACTGCACTGATTCCATGAAGGGAATTCTAATTTTAAATAACATGAATTTTTGACTTACCCATGATTTCACAAAAATTTCTCTAAAAAAATTTGAAATATAATCACAAGTCAAAACATGCATTTTAAAGAAAGAACATGTACCTTCACAATAAACAAAAAATCACAACAAGTGTCAAAGTGAAATGTCAGAGATATCAAGTGTCAAACTTAGTACCTAAGGAAATTGGGCATTTCCTACTTGGTAACCTAATATTTTAACATTCTTTACATACAGTTCACCCCCTTATTCCTGCACCCAAGCCAAGGTGCTCTTACCTCCCAACTCTTGGCACCCATTGGTGCTGAGTATCCACTTGAACCCCTAGGGAAGATGCTCAGAATAGATCTGAGTATTGTGGTTGAGCCAGGACTGATACCACTCTGATGAGAGTTCAGGGTAAGCCTCTGAGGTGGTCTTGGTAGTGACTATCGTCAATACGGCAGGAGTGAGGAAAGTGGTCCCAAGAATGTTTTGGGAGACAGCTAAAAAAGAAAGATCTATGCCTTTAGAAGAATTTTTTTGTCCATAACCTCTGTTGGAAGAAGGGTATTGATTGGATCTGTCCACATGACAGTTGTTCTGGAAGCCAGGGTAGGAAGTTCAGCAAGTGTTAAATTATGGATTTAATCTTGATGGTAGAAAGCAATTGTTGCTTTAACCCCAAACCAACTTTCAGTTCTATCCCTAGAATTCTGAATGTCTGGAAGTATCATAGGGACTGGCTCTTTCACACACACAAACACACACACACACACACACACACACACAAATTCCCTTAGGGCAGTGTTTTAACCCCTCTCTGAACCCAACTTTGTGAGAGGGATAGGACAAAGACATAGTCTATCTCTAGTATCTAGTGGAATAATGCTATTATTCCACTAGATACTAGATGATATTACTCAGTTAAAATGAGTTTTTTTTTTTTATAATCAGTGTTACTAGGATATTAATTGACCTCATCCAACATGATTTTCCTGTTCCACTTAGATGTCAGAAGATATCTGACACTTTTTTTTTTTTATTGCATTTGTTCACTTGCTCCACTGTTGGAGCCTGTCTGATGCATTTTCTCATGTAGTATGGACTCTAACCAATGTAAGGACTCTAACCAATTAAGTTTCACATTAATTTCAGTGAATCTGAAGTTAATGATAGAGAAGAAAATGATGATAATACACAGTCTGTAACAAGTAGCTGGAAAGTTTATGGTGATGGTGATGATGATCTTACAAAGTTCCCATACTTTGTCACACAACAGGGATTCACCCTTCTACAAAGTGCTCAGCCAAATACTGAACTTGACTATTTCCAGCTCTTTTTCTCAGATGATCTTATTGGTGAAATTGTGACCAGGACAAATATATATGCAGCAGAAAAAATACTGCAGATGACTCCACTAACAAAATACTGAATGTATTTTCTTGTGGAAGGATTTTTCATCAGAAGAAATGAAGGCCTTCTTTTTGGTAATACTGGACATGACTCTGAATGTGAAGGTACAGTTAGTTAACTATTTCACCAAAGATTGGTTAGACCAAACCCCATTCTTCAAGGATGTTTCCTTTCATCTCTGTTTTTACCCAATATTTTGGATGCTGCATTTAGTTCCTCCTGTCACAGTTTAAGGGAGTATGTGTACCCAAGGGATCAAGGTGAAGAATGTTAGTGAGTATATTGACAATAAATGCAAAGAACTTTATGTACTAGGAAGAAATGTAGCTATAAATGAGAGCACAGTAGGCTTCAAAGGAAGGATTCAAGTGCTATAGTCTGAAGAAGCCTGCAAAGAAGTGCCTACAAATTTTCCACCTATGTTATTCAGAAAATGGTTATGTGTTTTATCACATTTCTTATTATGGCAAGACAATGACAGAAAGTCTTATTTGTCCTGATTTTCCCTTTATGTCTTGAATAATGATTCACTTGGCACAGGTTTTGCAAGTTCATATGAATGGTTTGGGCTATCACATCTATGTTGACAGATTCTATGCAAGCCCTCAAGTTGCTCAGGAATTGCATAAAATGAAAATACATATAACAAGAATGTTGTGATTTCTAGAAAGGATTTTTCAAGAGATCTGAAAAAGAAAAAACTTCAGGAATATGAATTACGTACCTATCAATGTAATCTGAAAATGTGCCTCTCATTCCCTAACAAGAGAGGTTATTGACAATGTTGAGTGAATTCTTTGACCCTCAAATACAGTTGATCACTGGTTATAGGAAGAAACAGCCTGTTCAATTTGAAAAACTGACAGTTATTTTAGAATACACAAAGCTTATGGGAAGAGTAGACAGAGCTGTGGATGTGCCAGATTTACAAGCAAGTCCTGCAAAAGGTGGAAAAAATTATTCTTCTGGCTGATGGAAGTTGTAATTGTGAACAGCTATATCCATTACTCATTAGACAAGGAGAATGGATAAAAAGCATAGACACACCTTTCTTACAAGAGAAATCTCATCACTTGTGAATAGTGTGAGGAACAGAAGTTCAAGAAAGAGGGCAAGACTGTCATCTTCTGACACTGGGGAAAGGCTAATTGGGAAGATGCTTTTTATAATGCAAAATGAAAAAAAATCAACAAAGGATTGCGTGGCTGCAGCAGAAGAAATAAGATAGGAGGAAGGATAGAAACCATTTTCTACTGTGAGACATGAAAGAGAAAGCCTGGACTTCATCTGGAAATTGCTTCAAGAAGTATCACACTCAAAAAAAAAATTATAAACAAAAACACTTCAATTATTTTAAGTAAACTAAAATAGGTAATAAAATCATCTGGTAAGGTCATTTTTATGTTTTTCTCTTTTAAAGTTGTAGGATAATTACAAGCAATGTACCAACTTCTTTCCCACTCAAAATAAATAAGAGTTGGGAAGTATGCAGGTGACAGAAAAAATTGGAAGTGGAAAGGTCTAAGGATAACAATTTATTATAAAACATCCCAAATGGAAACAAACCTTATAAATAATTGAATTTAGGAAAGAAGCTCTTGATCTATCTGCAACTGAAGTTGAAGTGGCATAGAGTAGTAAAAGGACACAGTTTGGATGGAATCATAAATCTCTGTAGTGATGTTTTACTCTGGAAATGGTGACTAACTGTTTCTAACTTGGCTTATTCTCTTCATGTGGTGTTCCTTCCCCTTCTTGCTTCATTTCCTTGTATTATTAGTGAGATCAGCTGCCTGCTGCTAACATTATAAGGTCCTTCAAGGTCAGAGAGGGACTCTGACTCATGTATCCCATCTCTTCTCCACTTACTCCACCCACAAGCTAGCACTGCACTTCTAGGTCATTCAGTACAAGTTTGTTAAAAAAAAAAAAAAAAAAAAAAAAAGAGAGAGAGAGGACTTTGTGACTTTTGATGATTTAGCCTTTATTTAGAACAATTTTTATCCTCTCCTTTCTCTTTCATTTGTTAGATATTTATGATATTTATTGAGAATTTATTGCATGGCTAGGCATATTGATTATTAGCTAGCTTCATTATACCTCCACACCAGATATCTCACTAATTGTGCCTCTGGTTGGTATTTCTCTGTTTCTGTGTCCTTTCACTCCTGGGTCTAAGTTATTAAAAAGATCTCTCTAGCTCATTTCCTCCTATGAGCCTGAACTCAGACATGTCACTGACTGTACTATTTCTAAACCATCTTATTTGCTTTAACTTTGGGTTCTTCTTTCAGCCTGGATGATATATTCATTCAACACTCAAAATTGGTTATTTTCTTTATTCCCAGCTTAGTTATTTTAGATAAAAGTTGGACAGTAGATACATCATAGTAGACAATACCTATAAACTGGACACATTTGGGAAGAAACTTGCTGATCACCCAGTCCAAGGATCCTTACCTTTTTTGGTGCCTTTTAACTAAAACTAACCAATCCTAGTCTGAGGATAATGTTTTTAAGTGC
The DNA here is from genome assembly GCA_963574355.1 of Loris lydekkerianus. Lineage (NCBI taxonomy): Eukaryota > Metazoa > Chordata > Mammalia > Primates > Lorisidae > Loris > Loris lydekkerianus. The sequence continues at coordinate 13,316 of CAUYPK010052644.1, read as the reverse complement.
ATGAAATAAAATACAGAGAGTTACAAAGGAAACCAATTATGTTGTTATTAATTCATTAAATAATAAGATCTAGTAGTGTGTTAAATAAGTACTGTGATTTTTCAAAGTAATGATGAACATAATGATATTTTGAAATATTTACAACAATTTTAATGTGATATAAAAATATCCATGATTTCAACTATAGAAGAGCCATTGCTACTAATACTATTGTGGTTTGTTGCTTACATACAAATTGAAGAAAATGTTACCCATCAGTAACCCGTCAATGAAAATAAATGCATATTTTTTTTCATCTAAGTTCATGAACCTCTTGAATTTTATTCATTGACCCCTTGGGTGTCTATGACCCCCACATTAAGAGCACTTGAGTTATTACACAGGTGAGGAAACAGATGCAAGCCCCTATGGAAAGAGTGAAAAGAGGTTCTATTTTTGGAAAGAGAAGAATTGCATTTGAATTTCAATATAGCTCAATAATGAGTTTACCCGTCCCCGCCCCATTTCTTTCATTCATTCAATAAGTATGCTGAAAGTTACTATGCATCAAGAGCTGGACTAGCCATTGAGCATTCACCAGATACTGTTCTTATAAGTTATATAATTTCAGTGAGGAGTTAAGCATTAACAAATATGGAGAAGCGGGTTTAAATGTTTAGAAAAGGACAATATGGATTTTTGTAGGAATATACAGTGAAGGAACTTAAACTATGTATAGTTTAATATGTCAGGGATGATTTCTCTGAGGAAGTGATGCCTAAGCTAGGAGCATTATCAGATTTGCATTTAAAATATAGTCTTGGGCCAAATAATGATGTGTTTCAGTTGATAACAGACTGCATATATGCTAGGGTTCCCATAAGATTAAAATACTATTTTTTTACTGTACCTTTTTTATGTTGAAATAGGTTTAGATAACACAAATACTTGCTATTGTGTTACAGTGGCCTCCAGCATTCAATATAGTAACATGCTGTACAGATTTGTAGCCTAGGGGAAATAGGCTATACCATAGAACCTAGGTGTATACAAGGCTGTAACATCAAGGTTTGTGTAAGCACACTCTGTGATATTTGTGCCATGACCAAATTGCCTAATGGTGCATTTCTCAGGAAATATCCTTGTTAGGTAACATGTGATTATATCTCTTTAGTATAAGCTGTAGAAAATGTGTTGAGGGAGCAAGAGAAGGTTCAGAGAAACCTGTAAGAAGATGTAAGAAGATGGTGACTTGGGTAACAGTTCATTCAACAAATATTTGTTGAATACTTGGAGGGTTCCAACAGGAAACAATTGGTACATTCAAATTTTGTAAGATGTGGACTACATTTAGGAAAGCTAACAGAAACAATTATGTGAGACATTGGGAAGCAATGTTGGAGTCATTACCACTTTTAGGTCTGAAGGGGCAAGGGTGGAGAGCAATGCCTTGGACAGGAGAAGCTGGACATAGCAGCTGTATGGTAGGAGTGATGCATAGGGAGGGAAGAAAGTACAAGAAGGGACCTAGGGGAATCAGTAACCAGAACTCCCTTTCCTTTTTCCTTTTGATCTTTTGCTGATACTTACTTGTCTGTACCCTTACTCATCCAGAAACCAGAAGGCAAAGGAACCCAGTGTCAGGGCACAGGAAAAGATACAGAAGGCTAGAGTGTATATCTGGGAGGCAAATAGAAAATATGTCACACAATTAATAAAAGGACTATACCAAGTCCCTGCATTGATAGGTTCTAGGGAAGTTCAAACTGATGTTCTGGGAGTACATACTGTCTTTCTAGGAGGTACACTTGGATAGTTTCCACAGTAATTTCTTCCAGGTCTTTAACATCTATACATGTCTTTTCCAAAATTTATCTACCCAGAAATACGTCTGTAGTAGAAATAGCATTTTTGAGTTTTTTGCTACTTCCCCTTTTATATTGACCCCTCTTTCACATCAAGAAAGAAAGCTATTTGTTTTGCCAATCTTGAATCTCATTGTGGTATGTTGTTCTGAATAAAAAATCCACAGCGTCAAACAAAGGAACAAATGAAAATATTGGTGTATATGAAGCCTCCTTTTCTATACTTATACATAATTTCTGTTAAGGGTCAAATGTGGCATTAGAAATGGTATTTTTGTCTCTTCTGAATCTCCTTGTAAAAAAAAGAAATGATATTTTTGGCTTATGATAGAATGTACTGAAATAAGATATATTATAGTAAGGACAGCAAGAATAAATTTTTGTTTGATGACTTCATATCTTTTATCTCCTGACATTTGTTAAAATTAAGAATTGTTTCTAAATGAGAGTCCTATTGAGAAAATCATAGAGATTATTAGAAATATTGAAGGTGATATTGTCTAATTTCATCCATGTGACAAATTTATGGCAACATCATGTACTCTAACTATCTTAGAATATTCAAGATTTATATCAATCATGCTGGGATATATAATCTTTTATAATATCCTCTGTGCATTTTCAGTAATTTCAGTAAGGAGAAAGAGTTTAAGTTATTTTCTTTTTATGAGGGAGGATTGATATTTTTTATTATAAAAGTAAGAGAAAAGTGGGCCACATAAAACTAGTGGGATATTTGACATTGTATTTAAGAAACTAATGCATCAATATCTGTTCAATGGAAGTAGCTATAATTCTCAGTGAGTTCTCAAGGTTCTCATCAGATATTTTGGTTCTAATTTTATTCTTACTGTGCTTCATTCTTGAAAATAGTTGCTTGCAAATGTAGGTGTGGCCAAAAATGACATGAATAAGGTGTGATTGTGAAGTGGAGAGATTTTAATGAGTGTTTCTCAGTTGCGTATTTCATATTTCAGAAAATAGAAGAAAATTTTATGTTTATTCCAACAGTTTAATGTTGCATATGAGAGGAAAAGCAATGTATGCAGAGAGTAAGTTAATCATGAACATTTATTCTGGTGATGGGAGAAACATTTTCATTACCTATCTAAAATTTTCATGCCAGCTCGGCACCTGTAGCTCAAGTGACTAGGGTGCCAGCCACGTACACCGGAGCTGGAGGGTTGGAATCCAGCCCTGGCCTGCCAAACAACAAGGATGACAACTACAATTAAAATTTTCATGCCATAAAGTTTTTTCATTATCTTTTGAAAAAAGTTTATGTCTTGCAAATACAGATTCATTTTACCCTGGCTAAAATCTTTTATTTGTCAGTCTTCTACTAATATTCTGGTCATTTTTTTCATTTCTATTTTCTACTTAAGAGATTTAGATTAATTTTACTTGATTATGTTGTTAATAATACTTTAAAAATGCCTTCAACAACAATAATGAATATACTTTTAAACCCTGCACTAAAAAGTAATCCAGTACCTTGTTTTATGCTGTTAATATTCACCAAACCCAGTCACATTTTAGCATTAGGTATTTTATTTAGCTAAAAAATAAGTGAACGAATTTTAAAAATTTGCACTATCCATGTTTGTGAGAGTTGTATTTTAATAAAAATTGAACTTTTTTTCCCAGACATTTTCTCTCTCACCCAGGCTGGAGTTCAGTAATATCGTCATAGCTCACTACAAAATACTGGGCTCAAGAAGTCCTCCTGCCTCAGCTTCCACAGTAGGTGGGATTAAGGGCTCCAGTCACCACACTCTGCCAAAAAAGTTACTCCTTGTATTTAAGAATTATTTGTCACAAATTTATGAAATTCTTTGTTTTGCTTAGTTGTATACCAAAAGCTGAAATGATATCTGAGTCCAGAAGAAATCAGATGAAATTTAACTTTCAAGTTTATATACATATTTTGTGGCAGAAGCCTTGTGTGCAGCATTTATAACTGAAGAGGCATACAGACAGAATATGTAAAGAACTCTTATAAAATCATCACAAAATAAAAAAAGACTAAAGATTCAAGCAGGCAGTTTATAAATATAAATATCCAAATGGTCAATAAAGCATGAAAAAGACACCACTTCATTATTAATCAGGGAATTGCATATCAAAACTATTGGAAGTAGTACTATATAAAAGACGGGATAAAACTGGGTATTGATGAGTATGAGAATCAGCTGGAATTCTCATACTACGTACATCACTGCTGATAAGGGCATAAATTGATATAGATACTTTAGAAACTGCTAGGTATTTTCTTCTGGAGTTGGAAATGTATATATGCTATGACCCAGCATTTCTACTCCTACTGTATGCCTAATGGAAATGTGTGTTTATGGTAATAGTTTTATAATACAAAAAACCATATGCAAAAATGCTTACAGCAATACTATTTAAAATACCCCCAAACTGAAAACAACCCAAATTCATCAGCATAATGGATAAATAGTGATATGGTCATATAATGGAGTATTATACAACAATGAAAATGAACTAATACAGCTCCATATAGTACCTGTAACACAGATATTAATAAATCTTACAAATAATGTCAAGTGAAAGAAGTCAGGCATAAACCATACATATTATATCCAATTACCTGTTCAAAAATAGAACCGATCTATGGTGTTAAATTGCCTTTCAGGAGTAGAGAGGTTTAATGGTGAGCAGAATGCAGAAGGGGGAAGTTGTCAGGTGTTTGTAATGTTGTATATTCTGACCTAAGTGATGGTTACTGTAGTATGTTTTGTGACAGATTCATTGAGCTGTACATGTACAATCTGTATTTTTTTTTTTACTGTAACCATTATATTTTAGTTTGAAAAGTAAAAAGAAAAATTAGTCCAATCTTTTATGTCTATCTGACTCATTTAGAGTTATTCTCTCTTTGAGTGTGGTATTGGTCTGCAAAAAGATTGTCCACTTTCTAATCTCCAGAACCAGTGAATATGTTACTTTATTAGGCAAAAAGGACTTGGCAAATATGATTAAATTACCAATCTTGAAATGAGATTAACCAGGTAAGCCTAATGTGATCACAAGGGTCTAGTGTAATCACAAGATGGAGGCAGGAGGTCAGATTTAGAATAATGCAGCAAAAAAACTTGATGGGCCATTGCTGGCTTTGAAGATGGAAGGGAGTTATCAGTGTAGGGATGCAGGTAGTTTCTAGAAGCTAGAAATGTCAAAGAAATGGATTTTCCCCTAGAGCAGTGGCGACCCACAGGAACTGTATTAAAGAGTTTTGGCATTAAGAATATTGAGAACCACTAACCTAGAGCCTTTAGAAGGAATTAAGCCCTGCCAATATCTTGTTTTTAGTTTCATAAGGTGTAATTTTGTATTTTGTAATTTCCAGAACTGTAAGATAAACTTGTTTTAAGCCACCAACTTTGTATTAATATTTTACAGCATGAATAGGAAACTAACATAGTGGGTCAGAGTATGTTGGACATGACAGGTACTCTGTGAATGTGTATTCAATGAATGGTTAAGCTTCCAGACTAGCTGATTTGTAGTTATGATGAAGGAATTTTAAAAATAAATAAGGATGTTTCTGTCTGTGAGAATTCAAGACCAGTATCATGTGGTGAGATCAGGCGGTTTGCTTTTAGTCTCTCTCTTCAAGTCTCAGGCTTTCAAGACCCAAGACCTGAGGGTTAAGTCAACAAAGCATAGGCTTTGTACTCATCGAACAACAAAATTGGGAATGAAGATGTTGGATGAAGATGTCATGATTAGCACTTCTGCTGTCCATCTGAGGCATTCATTTATCCAGAGGGAATTAGAATTCTTTACAAAGGAATTATGCCATGTATCAGCTGTTAGCTGCTGAACCTTGCCTATGTTCAGTACTTTAGACTTCATCCTTTTCATTATTATTATTAGTTTATGAGATGGAGTCTTACTTTGTTGCTTTCAGTAGAGTGTCATGGTGTCACAGTAACCTCAAACGCTTGGACTCAAGCAATCCTCATGCTTCAGTCTCTTGAGTAGCTGGGACTACAAGCACCTGCCACAATGCCTGGCTAGTATTTTTAGAGACGGCCTCACTCTTGCTCAGGCAATCCACTCACTTCCACCTCCCAGAGAGCTAGGATTAAAGGCTTGTGCCACCATACCCGATCTTAAACTTCATCTTAATGCCACTTAGACACAAACAAAATCACACAGTAGCTTAAGATAGCCCTTTCCCTCATCTCAGCCCTAAGCAAGCTGGCCATGTTGAGTGAGAGTTTTGCCACATTTATTGGGAGGCTAGTCTCCAAATATAATGGTGTGGTAGTTGTTTTACTGCTAAAACTGCTGTGAGCCAGAAATTTAGACTATTGTAATAGAGAACAATTTTAAAAATATAATAATTGATCATGTTTCATTTATTTATTTTTGGTATTGCTATAATTTCCAAAGTGGTAGTCTTCATGATTTCTTTTTTCCCCAGGCCCATATCACCAAGAGTTTTTCCAAAGCTTTCTTCTAGAGTTTTTATTGTTTTATGTCTTAAATTTAAATATTTTATCCAATGAGTCAATTTTTGTAAGTAGTGAGAGGTGTGGGTCTAGTTTCAGTCCTCTACATGTTGATAGAAGACTATCCACATGGGATACATGGGATCAGTTCTTCCTGCACCATTTATTAAATAGAGATTCTTTGAGTGTATGCTTTTGTTTGGTTTATAGAAGATCAGATGGCAATATGCAGCTGGTTTCATCTCTAGGTTCTCTATTCTGTTCCCTAGATCTTTATCTCTACTTTTGGGCCAGTACCACATTGTTTTGATCACTGTAGACTTGTAGTATAACCTGAAGTCCATAGCAAGTCTACGACAACTAAAGCAAACAGACAGCCTTCGGAATGGGAGAAGACATTTGCATGCTAGAATCTACAGAGAACTCAGACTAATCAACAAGAAAAGAGCAAACAATTCCATTTATCAGTGGGTAAGAGACATGAACAGAACCTTCTTCAAAGAAGATAGATGGATGGCCAACAAACACATGAAAAAATGCTTATCATCCCCAATCATCAGAAAAATGAAAATTAAGAGATATCTGAGATATCACCTAACCACAGTTAGACTATCCCATATCACAAAATCCCAAACCTGAAAATGCTGGTATGGATGTGGAGAGACACTTTTTATATTGCTGCTGGGATTGCAAATTAATACAGCCTCTATGGAAAGAAGTATGGAGAATCCTCAAAGAGCTAAAAGTAGACCTTTCATTTGATCGCACAATTCCATTACTAGGTATCTACCCAGAAGTAAATAATTTTATCACAAGGACATTTTCACTAGAATGTTTACTACAGCTCAATTCACAATCACCAAGATGTATAATCAACCCAAGTACCCAAGCATGAATGGATTAATAAACTGTGGTATATGTATACCATGGAATACTATATAAGCATAAAAAGATGTAGACTTTACATCTTTTGTATTAACCCAGATGCAGTTGAAGGACATTCTCCTTAGTAAAGTATCACAATAATGGAAAAGCAAGCATCCAATGTACTCAATATTTATATGAAACCAGTAGATGAACACCTACATGCACACATGAGAGATAAACACTATTAGATTCAAATGGGGTGAAGGGACACAGAGGGAGGAGAGATAAGGGAAGAGGAAGATGGATTGCTAATTTCTCACCTAATGGGCACAACATAAAGGTATATGATACACCTAGGTAAAGAGCTCAACCACAATTTGGACTTTACCTAACAAAGGCAAATGATGTAACCTAATTGTTTGTTAAGCCTCATATTAATCTGAAATTTTAAAAAATACTGTTTATTTTACTTCAAAAACATTTCAGCATTCTAAACATACAAAAAAAATAACAACTTTGCAGATCTTGTTTAGGTACAAAAGGTTCTGAACTTTCATTGATGCAGTAGCTCTTTGCTGACAATGAGGAGTTCTACTCCTCATTAGAACTCCAAAATGAGGAGTTCTATTTTTTTTTTAATAGGAGATTAAAAAAAAAAAATAGTTAAAAACTACAGCCCTTAACAAAGCAAAACAAAACCAAATAAAACAAAAATGCCAGACACTCCTTATGCCAGCTGAACCCCTCCTTGTCTACAGCTAAGAATGGTAGCAGAAAGCTATGTCATAAACCCATGTGAAAACAAGTCAATCTAAGGTAAATGGATGCCCACTGCAATTCAACAGGTCCAGTCTCACAGTGCACACCTTGAGCTGCAGTCCCTCCAAAAGGCATCTTCCCCACAGCCTCAAGCCAGGAGTATCAAGAGTTTGTCCCATTGTTTTATTCTTTTTACAAACTATAGGTATGTAGGGTGCCTATAGATTAACTCAGGATTTATCCAATTATAGGTTTATCAACAAGAAGATGATAATGCGGGACTTCTAGTCCTTAATTTCTAGCCCTACCATCAACTTACAGATGCCAGAGACATCTTTAAATGCCTTATCACACCAATAGCAACGTACACAGAGTGAGAACACAGATTTTCAAAATACCTGTATTTGGGAACATCTACAATTTTGATAAGAGTTTCACAGTGTTCCAGACACCCACTGCCACTTCATATAAACCACCAACAATTTCTAGAGCACTTTGAGACTACAATGTGATCATGATAAAATTTTATAATTAAACCTAATACAAGAATATACATTTCTCAAATATGAGATAGATAAAGAGGCTCCCCTAACCCCAAGGTATTCACAAGGAAGAAGACAGTTTTTCCTCCCACCTTCTCCCCACCGCTTTCTTCATCTCTTTTCCCTTCCTCTCCCCTTCCTCTCCTCCCTTCTCACCCTCTTCCTCCTCCTTTTCTCCTTTTCCTCCACTTCCTCTTCCACTTTTTCCTGGACAACTTTAGCAGAACATTATCAAACTTTGCTTTATAATTACACTCATAAGTCTTAGCTTCACTGCCTTAGAAATGTAAGGCTGCTTTTCACTGTCACTGAGGTTATTCCACCACTCCAATAGAGATGCCAGGGTTTTCAGATTTGATCCTAGGGCAGGATTCTAAACAGAATGGAAAGAATCCAGATAGTGTTATTTGAGGCAGGAGGTGTGGGGGAGAGGCACCAGGGCCCTTCTTCTTGGTTCTCTTAGCTAGTCTATAATCCTTCATTTCCCAATTTATCCACTTTTGCCATTTCATCAAATTTAAACTTTTCTTTCCCAGATATCATCTTCTACCTCTCAGAGCACTTCTTGGAAAGTTCTGAAAAATTGGCAGGGACCTCTGGATTTTCCTTCTTACCTTTTTCTCTGTACCTCTGCACAAAGAAGGCATAAAGAGACATCTTATCCTTTAAAAATATTTGGGTTTTGAAGGGATCACCTTTAGCCATCCTGACTATATTGTTTGCTAGTCTGGGCAGTACAGGACACGAAATAAGCCACTTATCACAAAAATTTTGAATTTTTTTCAATGGACATACTTTGTCATAAAAAAAACCCCAGAACTTTAAAAATCTCATTAAGGCTCGGCGCCTGTAGCTCAGCAGCTAGGGTGCAAGCCACATACACTGGAGCTGGTGGGTTCGAACTCAGCCCAGGCCTGCCAAATAACAATGACAACTACAACCAAAAAATAGCTGGATGTTGTGGCAGGTGCCTGTAGTCCCAGCTACTTGGGAGGCTGAGGCAAGAGAATCGCTTCAGCCCAAGAGTTTGAGGTTGCTGTGAGCTGTGATGCCACAGCACTCTACCCAGGGCAACAGCTTGGGACTCTGTCTCAAACAAACAAAAAAAACCTCATCAAAATTTTATTCCATTTCTTTCCTATTTGAAACCCTTAGCGTCTTGCTACATAGTGGTTCTCAACTGGAGCAATCCAAATGTTTTGGGGACATTTGGCATTGTCCAGAGATGTTTTTGGTTGTCATGATTGTAGGCAGTACTACTAGCACCTGTGGGTAAAGGCCAAAGATGAAGCTAAGCAGCCTATAATGTGTAGGACAGTTCCCTGCAACAAATTATCTGGCCCCAAATGTTAACAGTGCTGAAGCTGAGAAAGCTCAGAATTCTTTATCCAGATAAAGCACTTTTCCACCATCTGGTGGTGAAAGGAGAGCCTGCAATTTCCACGCAGCTCCAGTCAGAAGCTGGAAGATTGAACTAGGACCTAAGAAACAAGACAGAAGGCCGTGAGAAGGCTAGCTATAGTTAGAGTGGGAGGCAGAGAAAGAGCAAAGAAAAGACTTGGATGGGAGAGTATGTGATGCTCTTACAAAGACTAGTAGTTGCTCTTGAGGCTGCCATTACATATCTGTAAAATCTGTTATGATTCCCATTTTTCAGCCTTACTGGGACTCTAGAATAAGTAGATACTGAAGCAAGAAAGGCTTTGGGTAAACTATAGATTTCACTGGCATATATAAGGGAGTTTTTTCCTACTTGCACCCATGGTTGCCTGCTTAGGATGATAAAACTTTAGCTTTGTCAGGAACAATTCCAGACTGGAGCCCATAGGACCAAGGCAAGGCCCCTGTTTTGGCTCAAATTAAGTATTACCTCCATCTCACTCCACCTAAGGAATGCATTTGCAAGGCCTAGGCTTCCTTCCTTGACTTTACTCCTTCAATTCTCAGTTCCAATGCCATGTGGAAAAAATATCTATTCTTGCTCTGCTCATCAGATTTATTTCTTTGTTATTTTTCATTCACTAGTTTTCTGCTTTCTCACGATCACTTACTAACGAGTTGCCCAACTAGCAGCTCTGGTGCATGTTTCTTTCTACTGCTCTCAACAGGGCTGTGGGCTGCTGCTCCCTCCTGCCTGCTGGTCATTTCTCAAAGTCCTGCATTCTCTCACCCCTTGCAAGGATGCTGCTCTCTTTATGCGGAAAGAGGAGAACACTATGGAGCCCTCATTTATTTTATTTTGCAATCACTGTTTCTTTAGCATCCAAACCCCTATTGATCAAATCTATCTGGATGTAGAAATCTTACCAAGGACCTGAGGAGTTTGCAGATTGGTTTCTTCAGAAGCAGACATTGAAACAGTGTGAGGTGCAAATTGTGTATTAGAGATCAACACCTGTGACAGAAAGTGGGTGGAAGTAGGAATTGGCATAAGAAGAAATGGAATAGGGATACAGGCCTCACAAACCTTCCTGAGTCAGGTAGGAACTATGGAGTGAGTGAAGACACACAGAACATCCTGTGTTAGTTAGGCTAAAATGGCTGGGTCTTTCTTTATATTCCATTTCACTCAGTCTCTGGACACTGGCTGCCCCAGGAAGGATATGACCTTGGGTGAAGAGGCTCTCTGCAATTGAGGCAGATTCAGAAGTTCTGGCAACTGAAGACTGGCTGTTACTTCACTCCCCTTCAACTGGACAGCTGGTGCTACCTTGAAGGAGGATCAGGGTGGCACATTTATGAGTCTTCACGGATGAGTTGATGGGAGTAATAAGTAAACAATATAAATATGATCATTTCCATGGTGTGAAGAGAAAGCAGTAAAGATAATTGAACTACTGGGGACGTTGTTCCCAATAGTACATGCCCTGGTTCACATCTTTTCCAATTTAGAAGAAATGAAAATACCTTGCATTTAATTTTTAAAAATACGGAATTTGAGGACAATTAGAAAGCTATTGCAAAGGAATCCAACAGTGCTCTAATTCTTCCCTGGCCTAGCAACTTTTCTTCCCCCCATTCCTTGTCCCACTTTTGAGGTTTACATTTTAAATTCTGTTTTACTTTTAAAATCTTATTTATACTAAATAAAACACAAATACAAGAAACAATAAGGCAAACACAGTCGTAACCATTACTAGGGTCAAAATACAGAACTTGAGTCCTCTTTTTTAAGGAACTTACAATTGGGAATGGAGTGTAGGCATATCTCTATTTCCGTATATTATAGCAATAATAATGTTAATGACTACTATACTTACTTTTATTAATATGACTTTTGCTGCCCTTGTTGCTGCAGCTGCTGTTGCCATTACTACTACCTAACATTATCAGGATACGTACCATGCTGTATAGGTCAATGTATTATTTCAAGTTAACCTCACATCTCCACCATGAGGTGGCACCATTTTATAGATGAAGAAAACGAAGCAGAGACTACTTAACTAACTCATACTAGATTACATAGCTGGTAAATATAGGAGGCCCTATGCACAACTATGCAGTTTAACTTCTGAGTTTGTGCTCTTAACTGTAACTGCAAGCTAGTATTTACTAACTCTCAACACTGGACTTATACCTGCTTCTTCTTGAAGTACCTTCCTCTTCTTGTTTTCTCTCTCCCTTTGAGGACTTTGACTACTTTTGCCCCTTCTCCCACTCCCATCACCCCAACTTTTGGTAATAATCATTCTCCTCTTTACCTCTAGGATGTCAAATTTTAAATTTGAAATATAAGAAAAACTCACACTTTATTCTTGTGATATGAATCTGTGAATCTATCATCCTCCTAACTTTAACCCTACATGTCTTGTGACTCCTTCTTGGGATCTTAGTTTTAACTGTCTGGAACATTAGTAAACCTACTGATGTGGTGATCCCCAATTCCTGTTTCTATGTCCCCCACTTTCAATGATTCTGAGAGACTCACTCTATTGACTACAGAGGACCTATACCTATTACCCTTATAACTCTGATACCTCTAATCCTGTGACTAACACCTGGACTCACTGTTTCCCCCTTTTGATAATCTAATCCCTACTGACTCTATTCCCTCTACTCCACTGTTTCTGAGGTCTCTTCACTAGTGATGGCAGCATTACTTCTCCATTTCTATCACAGAAATCCTCATCTTCATGTAGTCATCTACTCTTTATCCCAGTATACATTTTTCCAGTTTTTTTGTGATCTCTTGAGAACAGCCTCTGAATCTCATTTATTTTATTTTTATTCATTTATTTTATTTTATTTTATTTTTTAAAATTATTTATTTTTATTGTTAAATCATAGCTGTGCACATTAGTGCAATCAAGGGGTACAATGTGCGGGTTTCATATACAATCTGAAATATTCTCATCAAACTGCTCAACGTAGCCTTCATTGCATTTTCTTAGTTACTGTGTGTAGGCATTTGTATTTTGTATTTAGTAAGTTTCACCTGTACCCATTCTAAGATGCACCGTAGGTGTGGCCCCACCAATTACCCTCCCTCCACTGTAACTTCCTCCCTCCCTTCCCCTTCCTTGGCCCTTTCCCCATAGTCTTTTTTTTTTATTTTTTATTTTTTATTATAGATAAAAATATGCACCATAGATGTGGCCCGACCCATTACCCTCCCTCCACCGAAACCTCCCCCCTCCCTTCCTCTTCCTTGGTCCTTTCCTCATAGTCTTGTGGTATAGTTGGGTTATAGCCTTCATGTGAAAGCTATAGTTTAGCTTCATAGCACATTGGATACTTTTTCTTCCATTCCTGGGATACTTTGCTAAGGAGAATATGTTCCAGCTCCATCCATGTAAACATGAAAGAGGTAAAGTCTCCAT
>CAUYPK010052643.1:0-47889 GCA_963574355.1 Loris lydekkerianus | reverse complement strand
CCCCCCCCCCCCCCCCCCCCCCCCCCCCCCCCCCCCCCCCCCCCCCCCCCCCCCCCCCCCCCCCCCCCCCCCCCCCCCCCCCCCCCCCCCCCCCCCCCCCCCCCCCCCCCCCACCCACCCCCCCCCCCCCCCCCCCCCCCCCCCCCCCCCCCCCCCCCGACCCCCCCCCCCCCCCCCCCCCCCCCCCCCCCCCCCCCCCCCCCCCCCCCCGCCCCCCCCCCCCCCCCCCCCCCCAACACCCCCCCACCCCCCGCCCCCCCCCCCCCCCCCGCGCGCCCCCCCCCCCCCCCCCCCCCCCCCCCCCCCCCCCGCACACAGATGCAGAGTCAGGACCCGACTGATAATGAGATTTTGTGTCCTGTCTTCTCTGCTCACTAGCAGGTGCGAGTGTCTTGAGTTGGCACATCTCCACAGGGCAGCTGTGAGTGGGAGGATACACCAGGGGGATGGACCAGCAAGGGCTGAGGCACAGCGGCCGCCGCACCTCAGGCCAGGCCCTGGGACGTGCTCCTGACTCCCCTGCAGGAACCCTTTGACCTAGTTTCCTTTCCTCCTGTGTGTTCATGTCCATTAGAGCCTGGACTCTGGCCTCACTCCACCTTCTGTGGCTCAAATCCTGGGGTAGTGTGAGTCACCAAGGAGGAAGGCCTGAAGGGTGGCCTTTGAAGCTACGTGGACGTCCTGCCTCACTTAGCTCCACTGGGCAAGGGGCTCTCCTAAGGCTGCATAGCAGGGCAGGGTTGTGGTCACAGCCAATGTGACAGACCTAGCTTTTGATCACCGGCGTTTTCTTTCTGCTGCTACCTGGGCCCACCCATAGCCAGGAGGGTCTGGAGACATGCCGGTCATCTTGGTTGTGGGGGGCTCTGGCCTTTCCTGGTCCCTTCCTACCTCTTCCCCTGCACGGTCAGTTTGCTGGAGGAGCAAAATCTTTGCCAATGATGCTTGGGTGCCAGTGATCTTGCAAGACACAGGAGAGGACAACGTCTCTGCCTTTAGCCTCACTTTCTTCTTGGGCTAGGAGGGAACCACAAGGCTTGGTGGCCTCTGAGACTTGCCCCTCTGCCTGGCTTTAAAGTCTCCCATACCCTTTAGCACAGAGGAGTCACCTTGGCTGATCCATGGGTCAGGGGCTCACGGAGGGGACAACGTCCCAGCCAGGATGGGTAATCCCTGTACCTGGTGTCCTCTGTCCCCACAGGTGAGCTGGTCCAGGCATGGAGAAGGAGGAGTCAGTGTTCTCTTTCTTTCTAAGCAGGCTGGGAGAGGGAGCCAGCTCCACCCGGAGTGGTGCAGAGGCACAAGCTGCCACGTGCACCTGTGTCAGCGCCTGGCCACTCCTGTGCACACCAGAATGAATGCTGCAGGGAGGCAGGGACTTGTTTTCATTCACCCAATTCTAGTACAGTGGTGGATGCATAGAAGGTGTTAACTAAACATTTGTCAAGTGAAATCTAAATGAATGATCACATGAACGATCACGATCTACTTGTGACACCTGTGGATATGCACTACTGTCCTTTCCCACGTGTACACTGGGCTCATGCACATGCAAGGGAACACCAACACACAAACATGCGCCCAAAGACATGTGCACACAGACGTGTGCCGGTCGTGTGAGTTGACGGGCACAGTTGTCCTTGCATGTGCATTTGACACGTGTGTGGGCACATGGGGAGACTCATGTATGCATAGCCACATCCCTAGGGCAGGTGTGCACACATAGACCAGTGTTTCTGAAATTAAAGAACATTGAGCAAAATTGAGCAAGTGCCTTGTTCAGATTCCTGTGCTAAGTGCTGGATAGGATTCAGGGGTGGATAATTTGAAGATGGACTAAACTGGGCTCTATCCTCAAGATGCTTATAATCCATGGAGGACAACAGACATTTGTTTAAACAGACAATAGAAAGGGGTGAAGGAAACTTTGTGTGTGTGTGTGTGTGTGTACATGACAACAGGGGTTCCCAGAACCATCAGAATGGGGCTCCCAGCTTGTCTCCAGGGCAATCCAGACATGAGACTCTGATTGACTTGAGTGGAGACTCAGGAGTGCAGATGGAAGGAATGGGCTATTTTAAAATACACCCATGGCATATATTCCCCTGCCTGTGCACACACATGTGCACAGTGCTCACACATGTCCATGGCACACAGATGCTCATGACCACAGGCACACTGAACACACCCCTCCAGGTGTCCACACAGCCGGCCATGCATGCACACCCCGCAGATTCTGTCAAAATCTGCAGATGTCGGCTGGGAGCAGTGGCTCACGCCTGTAATCCTAGCACTCTGGGAGGCCGAGGCGAGTAGATTGCCTGACCTCACAGGTTCGAGACCAGCCTGAGTCAGAGTGAGGCTCTATCTCTAAAAATAGCTGGGCATTGTGGCGGGCTCCTGTAGTCCCAGCTACTTGGGAGGCTAAGGTAAGAAAATTGCTTGAGTTCCAGAGTTTGAGGTTGCTGTGAGCTATGATGCCATGGCACTCTACCAAGGGCAACAAAGTGAGACTGTGTCTCAAAAAAAAAAAAAAAAAAAAGTCTCTGACTCTTCCCGAATCAGGGGGAAGAACCTGTAAGAGACTGGAGGTGGGGGGCTCCCTTGAGGAGTCTGCCCCACGGCCCAGCTAACCAGTGGTAGGTGCAGGAAACTGGATGTGGGCTGCATCTTGGGGGCAGGGATAGGTTTGAAATGGGACTGGGTCTTAGAAATGGCCCAAACCTGGCAGCCCCAAAGGAATGTATTTGCTTCAGGCGGTCCCTTAACCATGCCAGGCCCCCCCCCATCTTGACTGGAGAAGCCTGGGGTGGAGGAGGACCCCAGGAGAGGGGGAGAGGCTGACTACAGTCACGAAGGGGCTGCTCATGGATGCCAGGCTGATGGAGCAAGGTGAAGACCTGTTATACAAGGGGCAACTGAGGCTCATAGAAGGGGAAGGATTTTTGCGGGGTGATCAAGAGAGGTGCTGGTGAATCTGAGACTAAACTCGGGTCTCTGGGTTACTTGCTATGTATCATCCTGGGATGCCTTAGGTGGAGGCAGTATTGTCACTCACTTGGGGCCCACAGTCCTCAGCAGACCCTTCTTCCCTCCCAGTGCAGAATCCAAGGCTCTTTCCAGACCTTATCATGAGTGACGGCTCCTGATTTTACTCTGCTTGCCCCAGGCCCTTTGAACTGCAGCATTTCATTTAGAAGCATAGAAAATCTAGAGCCGCAAGAATGTTCCATCAGTTCATTGGAATCAGCCTGGGGATATCTCAGACCAAGATGTTTTATAATATAGGCCACGGAGGGAGGAATGATACTGAACCTGGAGTTAGGAGCCTGGGTTTCAATCCCTTGACAGCAACTTCTCAGCTATGTCACTGTCAGTGTATCATTTAACCTTTCTATGCCTCAGTTTTCTCATCTGTAAACTGGGATAACATTCTTTACCTCATGCTCTCAGCTGTACAGTATATGACCTTATGCATGGAGAGTCCTCAACTTTATCAGGCATATAGTGAGTGTCCCCTGAATTATTATTTTGCACAAAACAGCCATTACTAGATTTGTCTGCATGGCCTATCACCTGGCATGGGGGCAAGAGTGCAGTGCGTGTCTGAACACAGGCTCATGGCTGATAAATACCCAGTTCAGAATGCAGCTTTGCCTGGATCAGGCTGCTCAACCTGCCAGTGCATCGGCTTGAGAAACGAGTTTCGATTTCCAGCTGCCTATGATGTATGGGCCCGCTTAGGGGCTGCAGGCTGGAAGCTCTTAAGCCTGGTGCTTTGGGCCACATGGCTGCCTGGCTCAGGAGCCACGATTGGAGCCTAATCACAGGGATTTCCTAGGGATGGCTGCAGCATCGGGAGGTCCTGCAGGCTGCTGGGAGACGGCTTGTCATGGCTGAGAGGGGCCAAGGAAGAGCAGTCAGGGGACATCTTGGCTGTTTTATCCTTCAGGGACTTGGAGGACTGAGGATCTGGGCTCCTCTTGAGAGACTTGGAAAGTTGGTCCTGACTGGGGTAGATTCTCCTCTGTATTTAGGGGGGTCTCAGATTCAGTAAATAAAAATATAGAGGACCAGTTACATTTGAGATAAAGAACAAGTGTTTTTATTGTATAATTACATCCTGAATCTTGAAGGGGACACAGTAAGCTAAAAATTATTCAGTTTGTCTGAAAGCTAAATTTAGCTGGGCCTTCTGGCACTGGCTGTGTGACTTTTGGGCAGATCACCTTCCCTCTCTGATTTTGCTTCCCTCCCTTACAGAAGGGATAAACCACTACGCTCCTGCAGTTATGAAGACTGGCAAGATTGAATAGACAGTAGATTATGGTGCCTGAGATTGTGAGCTCTGGAGACAGACTCTGGGGTTCAAATCCTGAGTTGGCAATGTTCCAGCTATGTAATCCTGGGTATGTGCATCAGTTTTCTCATTTGTCCAAAAAAATGATAATAACATTTTTTCTTATAGGGTTATAGGCAGGATTAAATAATATATACATATATGTATAAAGTGTTTATTATAGTTAGCACATAGTGCTATAATAAGAACTAGGTATTGTTATTTTATTAGTATAATAGGCATCATAATTATCGATTGTTCACTGTTACTCAGTGGAAAATCTTATCAACCATTTTCACTTTAGTCAGAATTAGTTGGAAAACCCACTTTCCAAAAGATTAGTCATGAGTACAGGTTTATAGAGGGGTGTTGGGGAGGGAATGAGGGCACAATGTCCAGAAGGACAGAGCACTGACCCCCATTTCACATCTAATCCTTTGGAGGAGACAGGTGGGAAAGAAGAAGGAGCACTAGACTGAGAATCTGGCTCTTCCATGCCTGGTTCTCTTGACACCCAACACCCTGGAGACGTGGAGAATTATGCAGAGCTGGAAGTGACTGACCTGGCTTCTGAGCACGGAGGCTCTAATGGGCATTTTAAACCCAATATGTCCAAAACCAAACTCCTGATTACTCCCTCCTTCCCCATCTGTTCCTTCCACAACCGTTCCCATTTTACGTGATGGCAATTCTACTCTTTCAAGTGCTCGAGTCAGAAACCTGAGCTCTGCCCTTGACTCTGCTCTTCCTTCAATGCTCCATATCCAAATCCATCCGGACATCTTGTGGTTCCATGTATACTGAGCATCAGACCCCTTCTTTCCACCTCCACTGGTGGGGAGCCACTGGTCTGAGCCACCTGGATTATTGTAGGAGCATGCTCACTGGTCCTATCTGGCCTGAAAACTTGGCTTCCACCTCCTCCTGGAAGCCTTCCCTGATCCCAGGCAATGGGTGGGCTGGGCATGTACTCAGGAAATGTTTGGAATGAGCACAACTTTGGAGAAGAAAAGCACGGTGTTGTGGGGAAGGGGAGCCCATCTGGGCTCCTTGAAGCAGAGAATGGGGACAAGCTGCTGACCTTTCCTAGTAGCCTCTCCATGTAGAAGGCATATTTGCAAAGCATATTAAGCTGGGGCCCAAGTCTCTGTCACCAGCCCTTCATTTTTCAGTGTCTGCAGGGCAGAGGCCTTCTGAGAAGTCAGTAGGCCTCAGCCTCTGCAGACCCCAGAGCTGCACAGTCAGGGGACCTGCCTCTTGGGGGTACCTGGGCAATGAGATGGCCCGCCCCTTCTGCTCTTCCCGTGGTCCATGTCCAGGTATCCACGCAGGCAGGAATCTTGGCGAGAAGCTGATTTTAATATAAATGAATCTCTCCTCTTTGCTCTCCAGCAGCCCAAATTGCGCTAAAAGGATAATTAATTGGAATGAAAACACCGGCTTTGGCTCCTCTGTGCTGTTCCTCTCTGAGAATTCACAATTTTCTCTCTCCAGGGCCCTCCTTCACTGGCTCCATGTGAATTTCTTCTTATTTCAGCTCAGGGGAGTTTGGGGGACATCTACAATGAGCCATGGCATTGAGGGCCTCTTATTGGGTGGCCACAGGAAAGGAAAGCTGACCTCGACTAGGGTGGGGGAGGGGGACAGTGGCCTGACCTACTCCATGTTGCGGGAAGGGCCACAGGCACCCAGTGGATCTATCTGACAGAGATAGGAGCATCGACTCAGCTCAATTTGTCTTTCTATCCCCTTCACACCCTGCCTCTACTCCCTTCCTCTCCATTTGCCACTTCTGCTCTCAGGGTTATGCTGATGGTAAATTTGGGACATGTGTCTGGCTGGTGAAGGACGTACAGTCACACTAACCCTGGTGGAGTGTTTGAGTCTCAGATGTTTTTTAAGAACTTTATATGAGTATTGAATTTTCGCAACACAGTGAACTGGGTACTGTTATAATTCCATTTTACAGAGAAGGTACAGAGAGGTTATGTCGCTCACTCAAAGTCACACAGGAAGTGGTGGAACCAAATTCAAGCCAGCATGCCTGAATTTCCAGCCCTTCCCTGTGTGTTGGGCCCTGGCCAGAAGGGTGAGGCAAGACTCTGAGTTCACAAGCTGAGTCTGAGCCCATCAACCAGCCCCTCTCTCTCAGTAACCATACCCCCTCAGCCCTCTACTGCTACGATCTCTTGCACAATCACATTCTCTCTCCTGCTTTCTCTTCCCCCACAAATGACCCTAATCATTGCTGATCAGCCCAGCCGTCATACCAGGATGCAAAGGGGCCCCTGCATTCTGAAGTGAAATTAGATGGAATAAAGATCAAGAGTGTTCAGACTCAAAAGTTCTTGAGAAATCCCAGACGTCCCCTTCAGAATGGACAGCACAGGCCCGTCTGCCTGCTTTGCTTCCTCCAGCACACTCTGTTTTCTTCTCAGCAGCGCCAGCAGTGTGAATAAAGTCCCCCGCTCGCTTCATGGGGGGCATCGCTGTTTTTCTATAGACCTGAAAGATTACTTTTGAGGCACTATTCTCTAGGGCAGAGATAGCATCAGAACTCTGTGATGGACTGATCAGGCTTTTACGAGATAGCATGGGAGCCAAGCTTCCTTTACAAATGTCATTTCTGTGGAAGATTCATCCTGGGTCCCAGAAAGCTGGTTCTGATGGGGTGAACATGGCTTATAAACTTAGCTTCGTGGAAGCTCAAAATGTCTTTGGCATTAGTGAGCTGGACTGCTTGAAGAAAAGGAAAAGTTTTTCCTGTGTCAGCCTCACCCACCTCCTTAGCTCTAAATATATTAAAAGGCTCATGCCCACCTCTCCATCTCATAATGCACTTTTGAATGCCAATAAATGATCTGGGGTGGGGAGGAGTGGGAGACAGGAAAAGAGACAGATAGGTGTTTGGAGAGAAGAGGGAGAGGTTCCCTGTGTGGGTTTGTGCTGGCTGCCGTAATGGGGCCCCACAGACTCGGTGGCTCACACAAGAGACATTTATTTTCTCACAGTTCTGGAGGCTGAAGTTCAAGATCAAGGTGTTGGCAAAGTTGGTTTCTTATGAGGCCTCTGTCCTTGGCTTGGAGATGTCTGTCTTTTCCCTCATCCTTGTGCGATCTTCCCTTTGTATATTCTATCTAATTTTTTATTTTAGAGACAGAGTCTCATTTTGTTGCCCTCGGTAGTGCTGTAGCATCACAGCTCACAGCAACCTCCAGCTCTTGGGCTTAGGTGATTCTCTTGCCTCAGCCTCCCAAAGTATCTAAATTTTTTCTTTTGTAAGAACAGCTTGTCCTATGGGATTAAGGTTCCCCCTAAGGACCTCCCTGTACCTTAATTACCTCTTTAAAGACACTGTCTCCAAATACAGTTGCATTCTAACTAGGGGTTAGAATTCAACATATGGATTTTGGTGAGAGGACATAATTCATCCTATACTATGTGGCAGAAGCCATTTGCCTACTTGGAATTTCTGCCTGCCTGTTGGGGGATATTTTAGCTAGAAGTCAGGTGGCCCTCATACACCAAGCATCGTGGGAGAGGTACTGACCACTAGGTGGTCCTCACCTTTTGTAGCTGATTCTCTGGGGTCCTAGAGCAATGAAGTGTAGACAGGATCAGGTTCAGCGCATGACACTGGTAAAAATTTGACACCAAGAAGCTTAGCATGTTGGGGTCAGGCCAAGGGTGCTGCAAAACTAATGCAGAGGAATTTCTCAAACATCTAAAGTTTGCCCACAGCAGTGTTCCTCAACACACCTCCACACACATACAATGGCCACCACGGGTGACAGGTGCTTTAGAAGGAGGCACAGGTCCAGGGCCATTTTCATCCCTAGTGTCTGAGGATGTTTGTCCTTTTGAGTCTTATGAGGCTGCCGTGATGGGGCCCACAGATTCAGTGGCTCACACAAGAGACATTTATTTTCTCTAATAATCTTATCTCCTATTGGTGACTGGCCCATGTGTCCTGAAACATTTCTGGGTATATCTGAGGTTAAGGATATTGCTTGTACAATTTTGTATTGGCAGATTATAAGGAAATCAAAATGGCAGAAAGTGTATGTGTCTGTCAGCTATGGGAAAGGTGAACCGCTAAGTCAGTGGAAAGTAGGTTATGTCCAGGTAGCCTCCTTTATTTGATAAGAAAATACGGGGTGACAAAACACTTGGGGAACAAGTCAGGAAGAGGCTGGGACAAAGAGGTATCTCTAACTATAGACCTTTGCTGCTTAAGAGAAGAGCCTACTGTAGCCCCTTTAATAGATAGAGCTTAACCTTTGGGGTCTGGCAGATCTGAATCAATATCAGGTTGTGTGACACATATTTAATCTATCTTGAGCCTCAGTTCTCACATCCATAAAATGGGGATAATACTCAAATCAAGTAATCTGTGAAAGTGTCAAGCCCAGTGCCTGGTACATGATAGGTGCTTAGTACATATTGGCCCTTTCTTTCCTATTTTCCCCCTCCCAATCTCTATCTTTGGGTCTTCCAATTTGCTTGTGCAAGATGACTGTCACTCTTGCCCCTTCTCTTCAGGGCTGATTATATAATAAGACACAAGAGCCTTGACATATGCATTATAACTACAGAGTTCCTTGGTTTTCCCATCCATAAATGAATGGGTTAGATATGGTGCTGAGTTGTTTCCCACCTTTGACATTTGTGAATGTCATACTCTATCAAGACTGTGGGATCTTGGCTTTGGAAATTCAGGGGCCATTTAAGACCTAGCTTACCCTGATGGTCAAAGGCTGGCCTGGATCCCTTGGAAACAGCTCCAGGGCACACAGACCTCTCCCCGCTCCCAACCAGGGTGCAGGGTGGGTGGTGCTGGCGCTGGTGACAGAGCTAAAGGGTGTTGCTATAATTAAACACCAAGTCTTAACATCAATTCCATGCTGACACTTTTCTACAGAGTCAGGCTGACATTCATTTCTTACAAGAATGCTTTGTCAAAATAATTTTTTCATTTAAAAATCAGAAAGGTTCTTCCCAAAGCAGCAGAGCTGTATCATCCGGGGCCCTCCAAGGGAGAACTATCTCAGAACAAGCTCTGAGCAGGGATTTCTGTGTATGGGCACCTTAGAGATCTGGGTCTGGGGTGGACTTGAGCTCTGAGGGAATAACTCCATGTGTGGTGCTCCAAGGTCATGGAAGTGAAGATGCTCGGAGCTTGGATCTCTGATCCAACCCAGAGGGGAAGGTGACTTTCCTAAGGTCTTGGTGCCTTCTGGGAGGGCAGAGTTGGAGCTGTCTCATCGTGGGGAAGGCACTTATAGTGGAAAATCTCAAGAGGTGCCCCTCTTTCACACTCAGTTTTCTTATTTGAGAAGTAGGGATGATCATGCCTAAGCTAGGTGTTTGTTGTGGGAACTAACTAAGCTGTTTATGGAAAGGTACTAACTCAATGAATACATAAATGTGATTCTTGAGCACGTATTATGGGAGGGCAGAGAACTTGGGTTCAAGAGACTTAGATTCTAGGCCTGTCTCTCCCACTGACTGACCTGCCCACTGCCAGTCATTTCTGTTCTCTGGGCCTCAGTTTCCTCCTTGTATCCTGAGAATAATAATGCCTTCCGTGCCATTCTCACAGGGCATTGTTAAGATGGTTGAGGGGCCTCTCTTCTGAACAATATTACATTACAGGACAGGAGTAAACTTAAAAATTGGTATTTGAGGGGTGCTTGTTGTGAGGCAAACAGTATCATCAGCCCCACTTTACATATCACTTTAACAGAGACAGGAAGAGTCTGAGTATCTCGTCTGGCAGCCTGGCTCCAGTCTCTGTGCCCGTAATCACTGCACCATACTGCCTCACTAGAAGGCTCGTGAGCTTTTCTAATGCAAGTCCAAAGAACTCTGGGCCTTTTGAACAGTGGGCGTGTCTTAGGGGCTCATCCCTTTAAAGGGAGCCTTCCCACAGTGAAGGCTCAGGGGCCTGTGGGTAGCTGATGATTGCTCCTCCTTCCCCAGTCCTATGCTGGGAGGGAAAGGGGTAGAACTTCTGGGGAGCTCTTTGGGTGGAAGAGTCAAGTGAATTCTCCCTCTCATGTATCATTTGTAGACCTTTTCTTCTTTTATCCGCCCCCAAAATCCCTATGAAAGAGTTTTGCTCTCCTAAGCCCTGGGGGAATCAGACTGGAAATAAAACTGGTGGTCCTCTGCTGGTCTCTGGAGTGTGTAATGACATGCTATACTCTTCCTCCTGAGAAGTCTCCAAAGTCCCCAAGACTTCAATCTCTGGGCTCATGAGCCCCACGGGTACCTCAATTATCCTTTCAGTACCCTGTGAGAATGATTTGGGGGAACAGCCTTGGCTCCTGAGGGCTATAAACTAGGCAGAATTTAGGCTGAGTCCACATAAGGGCCCATTAGGTTGTAGGTTGGGCTGAAGGAATAGGTAAGTATCCTGAGTCTCCATTGTAGCTACAGCTAAGGAGGAGGCAAGAGACTTCTAGCAACCTTAGAGAGCATTGGTTCCAAGTCCCTCTTTTTCAGATTTGGAAACTGTAACTCAGAGGTGGGGGAAGGGAATTGGCTAAAGCTACATAGAAAATTAGTTCCGAAATTAGGACCAACCTAGATCTTCTGTAGGATCAACAAACAAAAGCATGTAGGACAGAGGCTTAGAGCTAGAAAAAGGGGGTTGTCCTTACATGTGGATTCTAGCTGACCACCCATGACCTGTACTAGTTAGCATTGCACAACTGGCTAGCCATGGCCACAGGCTCGGGACGTCAACCCCAGACCCTGTTAGAGAGCCCTACTCAGGAATCAGCTCTATGGGGGTGTTCTCACCATTTCTCTTTATAAATAGCATACAACTGAAAGTCTCCTGGTCCCTGGCCCACTGCCTTTCCTGTTCCAAGTGACCTGGTCAGAGATATCCCAGCTGGAGTTGTTTCATAAGCAGAAGAGGCCATAGTTTAGAAAGGGAGGGAGGACTCTGGAGCCGTCTCATGGGACAGCTTAGGGCTTTATAGACATATTTAAATCTCATATGACAGGTGTGAGGCAGGTATTCTTTAACCTCCTCATTATCAAGGAGAAAACTGAGGTGCAGAGAGAGGAATTTATCTGCCCTAGGACCAGGAGGCACCAAAAGCCAGGATTCACCCTCAAGACTGACTCTAGGACCTGAACATTTTGATCACACTAAGTCGTTCCTTTAGGGAAACAAAGATTGTGGGGGTAATTCCCTCTGGAGTGCCTAAGAGGAGGAGGGACATGAGCACTGTAGAACATCAGCCATCCACCTTCTTAGGGACGCTTTTTGGATTTTACCCACCCCCTCCCACCCCCTGCACTTGGGGTAGGGGGTCATGCTCACTTTGGTATGCCCATGGGGCTAACGACCGTGATGGGAAGACTGAGGACCAGAGAAACCCAGATGTCCTCTCAAAGTTGTTCTTTGAGGCAAGGTCAGAAGTCAATTTCAGGTCTCTGGTAACTTAAGAGTCTGTTGGTCTTCCAGACACTCAGGAGCTGTCCTCGGTGCTGACCCCATATCTGCACTCTGGCTTGACTTGGCCTCTCATCTGGCTTGGGTTCCCTCACTGAAGGGCCCTTAGGAGTTTCATTTGTCCAAGGAAGACAGCCCTAAGAGGACAAGTGACTTGTCCGAGGCCACAGAGCAGATTCTTATGCCACTTCTGTACCTTATCACTTACTCTGTTGCCCATGGAATTTGCACTTGTATATTGATATTTGACCTTTTTTGTCTCCTGGATTCATCTCAAACGCTGTTTGAGAACGAGTTTAAAGCTTATCTTGGTCACCAACTCTGCCAAAGTAATAGAAAGAAGTATTTTACAACTGTGTGATATTTGCTAATTTGCAAGGTGCTTTCACTTTGCATTTTTAAAATAACCTTCTTGAGCAGGACAGATCGGATGGAAAATGAGGTGAAATAGAAGAGATTCAGAGAGGTTAAGTGATTTTCTTAAGGTCACCCAGCTAGTGAGTGATAGAAGCAGGACTTGAATCTGATTATTTTGTCTCCATATCCTATGTCCCTTGTATGATTCCCATGTGACTTGTTTGGCCAAGCCTGGCCCTGGAAGAAGTATTATTGCATTCAGTTCTGTTTTGAACGGTTATACCTCTGTCTGAGCCTGTGCTTCCATTCCATGACCCAGCCTGTTTCTCAGAACCTGTTGGGAGTCTCCACTCTCCTGGCCCATGTGAATGCCCACTTCACAGCCAGGAGGAGAAAGAAGGTAGACGAGTCACAGGCCATTTTCACCCCCTCATGAATCTTGGATGGTGTCGGTTTCAGGGAGGTTGGCAAAGAATTCTGTGCAAACTGGATGGGGGCTCAATCTGGACCAAAGAACCCTTCTAAGACTGGAGAATAAGTGCAGCATTGCTAAGCTGGGGACTGCAAGAAAATATGCTGGGAGGTCAAGTAGAAATCAGAATTAAAGAGGAACACCCACCAGGACCTCCCGCCAGTATGGAATTCACTGTCATTAGGGGGCATCATGCCTACAACACTCCTTCATGGTGTGTGTGGACCCTCTTTTGGGCTGGTGGACTATGGTGATATCTGCAAGGTGCTTGTGACATGCAGATTGCCTCTCAGTCAGGGGCTGCAGCCAGGTCACACAAATGTCTCTGCTTCTGATGGTCACCTCTTCTCCATCAATGAAGAGGAAAGGGTCAGTAAAATTTCCAGTCGCCGCTGTGTTTGTAAGTGGGTGCGTGTAGTGATCAGACACCCATCAGCCCACCCTTGCTCTTTCTTTTCTCTTCCCCCTATTTTTTCTTTTACCTTCACTCATCCCATCTTTTCAGCCAAGCAGAGATGGGTGAAGACCAAGCTACCTGGGGCCCAGGGGAGGCTGGTGGGGGCCGGAGGGGGAGCTGGGAGTGAGGAAGTTGGTGTGACCTTCTCCAATCAGATGTTGAAAGCGAGAGCTACTTTTCTCCTCCTTGCCCCTCCCACCTTATCTGTAATAAGCTCCCTTTTCCCGGATTGCCACAGAGGAGGAGAAGGTGGAAAATTATTCCTGTTCTGCTCCCAGAAAACTTTAAAATGCTATCGCCATGGAAACTGCTCTTGAGCAGTTTGTGGGAGAGGGTGCAGCAAGGGGAGGGAGAATGAGGATGGCGTTGGATGAGATGCTCACAGGGTCTCCCCACCACCTCAGCTCAGTTGGTTCTTTCAATACCTGATAAAAGCAGCTCTCTCCCTCTGGGGTGGGTGGGAGCCCCACCCTGGACTGGAGTGGTCTGGGGTCACTGAGACCAGTTCATCCTCCAAACAAGTCCAGCTGGACTGAGATCTGACTGTGTGAGAGTAGGCAGGCTCTGTGCTGACCCCATATCTGCCCTCTGGCTTGACTTGGCCCCTCATCTGGCTTGGGTTCCCGCACTGAACCCAAGTTCACAAATCAAACTCCACCTTTGCCCTCAAAGGAATTTGCGAGCTAGAAGAGGCAGAAACAACTAACTGGTCTACAGAACTCATTACATGTTCTTTTAAAAATCTTATATCTACCCGGTCAAAAAGACAATTGAACTCCCATTTTACAGAGGAGGAAACTAAGGCTCAGGAAAGCCAAGTGACTTGTCCAAGAACACACTGTCAGTTAGTGATGGAACTGGAACTTGAGAACTGCTAGGTCTGCCTCCAAATAATAATGCCAAGTTACCATTTCTCCAGTGTCTACCATGTGTCAAGCACCGTGCTGGACACTTACTGAATTTATAATTCTTACTGCCTTGTGAAGAGAGAATTTTTACCCCCTAGCTACAGGGGAGAAAACTGAGGCTCAGGGAGGTTAAAACATTTTACCAAGATTACACAGCTAAGAAGCAACATAGCCAGGATTGAGAGGTGAATGGCAGAGCTGAGATTTGAACCCAGATGCGCCTGATGCTGAAGCCAGTGCCTTCTGTCTCCACACTTTGCGGTCAGATAATATACAAGAGAGTGCAAGGGGTGGGGGAATGCAGAGTGTGGGCTGAGGCTGGCTGGCCTCAGCTCAGAGTCCAGAGTAAACACCAGAATCACAGCCCAGACACCTTTAATAGACTATATCTGAGGCCCAGCCAATCCTGGAGAATTGGGGGGTGAGGAGAAGACTCCATGCTGGGCGCAGAGAATAACCCTTCCTCAGGGTATGGACAACAACAGGGGATCTTTTCTGAATCAGGAAGCAGGAGAGTGGTTGAGTAGAAGGGAATAGTGAACAGGAGAGAAACCATAAAGTATAAAATTCCTTGCAACTTAATTGGAATGTACTTCCTTTCCCAGAGGGAAAGGGGAAGGAAATACCATATTAATCAGAATAATGGGCTAGGTTATACTACAGTAATAAATGTCCCCAAATATCAGTGGCTTAATACGCTGAGGTTTATTTCCCGTTCATGTTATAGTGTATCAGCGAGCCTTTGCTGAGTAGCAAGCCACCTGAAGCTTAGTGGCCTGAATTATTTAATATTTTGGTTCTGTGGGTTGGCTGGTGGCTATTGTGATCTATGCCAGTTCCGATGGGGCTAAATGGTTTAGGGCAGCCTCCCTTACATGTCTGGGGCTCTGGGTGGGAGAGTTGGGCCCTGCCCCTCGCTGTGTGTCTCTCTCTCTCCAGGAGGCTTGCAGAGGCTTTTTCACGAGGTAGCATGAGGGTTCCCAGTCTTGAAAGAGGACGCGCTCCAGTGCGCATGCACTTCTCAAGCCTCTGCTTGCACCACATTTTCTGATATCCCATTGGCCAAAGCAAGTCACTTTGCTGAGCAGAGTCAAGAGGTGCAGGATGAGACTCCATCTCTGGAAGGGAGAAGTGGGAAAGTCACCTCGCAAAGCAGCGTGCATATGGGGCTGGGAGGGATCATTGCAGCCATCTTCACAACCCACCACGTGCATGTCCATCCTGGGTCAGCTGGGGGGATTTGCCCTGTGTCTTCCTTACTCCAGGACCCAGGCTGGTCGTGACTCTATCTTATCATTGCCGTGTTGCAGGAAAAAGAGAACATGGTGAATTGCACGTGACCTCTTAAAGCTTCCATCAAGGAGTGACACTTTACTTCTGGTCTCATTGCATTGGCCAAAGCAAATCCTATGACCATGTCCAAATTCAAGGGAGTGGGGAACTAGGATCCTGACATATACTTGATAAGAAAACCACAAGAATTTAGAGAACAGCACTAATAGCTGCCACAAGAGCCATTTATGGAGTACTGACTGTATACCAGGCAATTAAAAAATGTTTCGGAATATTCTCCTAGCGTCTTTATGAAGTAGGGATTATTATCTCTGCTTTGCAGCTGATGAAGTGAAGCTGCTGAGGACCTCACCCAAGGTGACATACTTGACAAGAGGCAGATCCAGGACTGGGACTGGGTAATCTGACCCCTGAAGGGATTTGCTTTCTAGAGTGTCATATTCGTCCTTTACTTCCTCAGAAAAAGGACAGAGAGGAGGATTCACAGGTGACACAAGCTTGCTACAAGGAGGTGGGTGAGGTGACCTCTACATCATTCATTCACATGACTTAAATGCCACCATGATATGAAGAGCAGGGAATAAAACAGACTTGCTCCCTGCCCTGAGGGAGCTTAGGATTTGGAACACCCACCTCTGATCCCAAAGGTGAAGGATTTCCAAAGTTGCCAGCTTTAGAACATGGGATGTTATTAAGTCTGAGAAGGCTCACAGGCTCTCTATTCTAACAGGGGTTCCCTGATGATGGGAGTAGTTGTAGGACACTGCCCCAGCATCTGGACTTCTCAGAAAGTCTGGAGGGCTGGCAGCCTCCCTGGCTTCTACAGGGGCTGCCTAAATGCTCAGTGAGGCATAGCTACTGAGTAACGCATCCCCCGCCAGCGCAGAGCTTCTCCTGCAGTTCCTGGAACCCACAGGTGAGCTTCCGAGACATATTAAAGCTTGGGGGGGAGTCACCCATGGCCTTGAGAGTCCTCAGTCTATGCCACCCCAGATGTACACTGGGACTAAAGAACTTTGGGGTCATGTGGCCCAGCCTTCTCCCTGGCCCCCACCATGCTTCAAAGCCCAAAGCATGGCTGTGGCATGCCTGTCACATGGTCATCCAGTACCTCCTGGAACCCTTCCAAGGATGAGGAGCTCATTACCTGCAGAATCTGTCTGTTCTAAAGTCCTTTCTGATTACTTGGCTGCTCTGTCCAAGAACCCACACAGTCCACATGCCACTGGCCACGTGGAGCCAGCACATGCCAGGATGCACGTGTCCTGGGTGCAATGACACCCTCGTGGAGCTGGGCTGCTGGGTGGGGAGGGGGCGTTATGTGAGCGTGCACAGCCCCAGGCAGACGGGCCTGGCGCTGCTGGGCTGTTAGAGATGCTGAAGCCTCAGCTCTCTCTGGCTCCCAGCAAGTACAACTATTTATAAAAGATGAGGTTTGCCAGGGAACAGGGAGAGGCTGAGACATCTGCTCCCTCTGCGAGGATGGCCAGTCCTCATCATTGTTCTTCCAGCCCCAGCTCCCTGATTGGAGGAGCCCCCAAAGGCCCCAGTAAGTGCCATCAGCACCACCTCTCTGCCCTGCCTCCACCCCCCAATGGACCATCTCAGGAATGGGGCTGGCAGTGGGGAACATGTTCTTCTCAGAGTGGCAGCTCCCTCGTCCCACTTCCACCTAAACCTAGCTTCTCCAGAAGAGAGGGCAGCTGCTCTCAGAGGGGGCGAACCTAGGCTGCCTCTCTGAACATGGACAGGAATCTGTTTCTCTCTTAGACAGCTGCCCCTCCCTCCCCCGGCCACCCGAACTTCCCCTCTGATACTGGGCATGTCTTGAGGGCAGAAGCTGTGAGTAGTTCTCAGGGTCCCAGCAGAGCAGGCTATAGAAGCAGACAGTGTAGCACAGTGGGTGTGGAGCAGGTTGGGAGCATTTTGGAGCAGGCACAGTGTCCTGAGTTCAAATTCTGCCTTTGTGATCTTCTCTGCGTCTCAATTTTCTCATTTCTCACATGGGGATAAAAGGAATCTCTATGTCTCAGGGTTGTGATGACAGCATGCTACAGGTTATTATATTTTTCACTGTTTAATGAATGGGCTATGCAGTGAAATGGATGGAACATGGAATTATGAATAAGAAGACAGAGTTCTGCCACTTCTGATCACATCACAAAGTGGTGTGATCTCAGATGCCTGGTCTCTAGGCCTCAGTTTCATCATCTGCAGGATGGGTGTAAAATGGCAACAGCATCTGTCCTGTCTCCCTCAGGGTTGTGAGGCTGGACTAGGGGAGTGCAGGGAAAGAAGGAACTAGAATGTGCTTTGGGTACTTGTTTTACTGACAGCCATGTCTGGGGTGACCTAGGGTGGTGACAATCCGTTTAAAGGATGAGAGAGTGACAGGAGTCAAAATAAACAGATCTCCAAAAAGGAACAGGCTCTGTGCAGGGGGAACTTAATTTAGTTCCCCCAGTTGTGGGTGGCTATCTTTGAAGCAAATTGTGTCACCCATCTGTATTTTCTTATCTGTAAAATGTGAAGATGCTATGAGGAAACTGATTTTCCTGTCTACTCTGGAGACCAAGAGAGGCTGAGGGACCCCTGCAGGGGATGACTGGGGAGGGGCTTCCCTAGGAATAAAAGAATAATGGGAGTGCAGCTATATTGACCGGTGGTAGAGCACCTGCAGGGCATTAACTAGCTCTTTCTAATACAAGAAACCAACAATGAGACTGAGAGAAACTGAGTCACAGAGAATTATCTAAAGTCACAAGTGCAGCAACTGGCAGAGCCAGGAATTGAACCCCATCTCCATGGCACCAGGCAGGACATGGCTTCTGAGGTCACATCCTGCTTTGCCCACAGAAAATTCCCAGGCCCCCCCCCTAAGAAAAGTCATGAAGGAGGACCCACAGAAGGTGGGACCTCAGAAGTTTAGAGGGTTGGGCTGGGAGGGCAGGTTCCCAGGCTGAGACTGCCAAAGTCCCTTTGGGCAAAACCCAAGAGATTTGTTTCAGAGGCCTTGAGGCTTGAGGTGTGGTTGGCAGAGGTTATGTGACATAATGGGTTTGAACTGTGTTTACCAAGTTACGTCCAGCTCCTAACCCTTAGTACCTATGAATGGAACCTGTTTGGAAATAGGGTCTCTCTTGGCTCAGTGCCTGTTGCACAGTAGTTACAGTGCCGGCCACATACACTGAGGCTGGCAGGTTCGAACCCGGCCTGGGCCAGCTAAACAACAATGACAACTGCAACAAAAAATAGCTGGGCATTGTGGTGGGCGCCTGTAGTCCCAGCTACTTGGGAAGCTGAGGCAGGAGAATCACTTAACCCCAAGAGTTTGAGATTGCTGTGAGCTGTGATGCCACAGCACTCTACTGAGGGCGACATAGTGAGACTATCTCAAAAAAAAAAAAAAAAAAGTCTCTCAGATGTAATTAAGTCAAGGATTTTGAGATGAGATCACCGTGGGTTTAAGGTGGGCCTTAAATCTAATGAGTGGGATCCTCATAAGAGGAAAGAGATGGAGATTGGAGACACAAAGACCCAGAGGAAAGGCCACATGAAGACACAGACAGAGCTGGGCGTGCTGCTGCCAGAGAACGGGGCACCGCTAGGAGCTGGAGGAGCCAAGGACTGTTTCCCAGAGCCTTCAGAGGGAGCGTGTCCCTCCTGATACCTTGATTTGGGACTGTTGGCCTCCAGAACTGTAAGATAATACATTTCTGTTGTTTTAAGTCACTTAGTTCGTGGTACTTTGTTATGGTGGCCCAGGAAAGAAGCTAATCCAGGCAGGGAGGAGCAGGAACTTGGCTGGAGCTGAGGGAGGAAGGTGATGGCCCCAGGCTGGGAGGGGTGCTGTGCTCGTCCCACCCTAAGATGCTGGGATTCTGAGGTCAGCCTTGGTCCAGCCTTGGGAGAGGATGAGGGTATCGGATGCCTGGCCAGGCCCCTGTATTATTGCAGGCCAATTATTGATCATACCGAGCCTTCCTGCAATCCAGCTGACCTCTGCCTCAGGTCTCCCCTCGGGAAGGTGAATCACCAATATCCTTTATTCTATTTCCTGGTGCACTAACTGTTTGACCTTAGGAAACATTTTTTTCTTTAGGGACCCACTTTCCCTGTCAGTGAACAGGATTGGCTCCCTTGCGCAGGCGCTGGAGTGGGAAGGAGAGCAGGGAGGGGGAGGTGGTCCCTCCAGCATCTTCATCCTTCTGTGGTTCCTGGGATTAGACTGAGGTGGAATGTTCTTGGCAGGAAAAACCAGCTCTTGAGATTTCAGGAAGATAAGATCTTTTCTGGGAGCAAAGAGGGGTGTGATGTGCCTTAATGCTTAAAAAGACTTTGCTAAAGAGCAGATTTTTCTCTCAAAGAGGATGGGGAGAGGACAGACACCCTGAAGGATGGGGAGGGACACTGGCGGGTGTCATGGGGTGCTGATCGGGCAAGGGGCTCTAAGCCTGACGCTGGTGCTCAGAGATCCTGGTTGATGCGGAATTCCTCAACTCTATCCCTGCAGAGTGAGACTGGGCTCCACCTCTTGAGATGTTTCTATGCCAGATCCTACTAGAGGCGGGACAAGAGACTGTGCATTGTTCCCAGTCTTCAAATGAATCATGACTTGGGGCTGGGGCAGCTTGAATTGGGCCTTGAAGGGTGTGTAGGCAGAGGGAACAGTGTGAATGAAAGTGTGGAGGTGGCAATTTTTTAAAAAAGTATTTCTAGAGAAGTAAAGCCCCCTGATTCTGAGCAGAGTTGAGAATGTGTGTTGCAGCCCAGTGGGAGGCTAGGCTGGAGAAGCAGGAGGTATGGATGGAACAAGTACTCTCATTTTCTGTGGGCTACCCTGATGCCAAGCGCTGTACTGGGCTTCCCATCTCTTCTGATTGTATCCTCAGCACAGTCTCTCAAGGTAGAGAGTAAAATCTCCATTTTACAAAGGAGGAAGGATGAAGGTTCATAAAAGTTGAGTAAACTTCCCAGAGACATAGAGTGTGCTGGGGGAGCTACCTGAACCACATGGGGCCAAATTTGGGAGGATCTCAATAAATAGGAAGAGGTGTTTGAATTTGAGGCCACAGGTAATAGGGAGCCATTGTAAATGTTTGAGCAGAAGAGTGGTACAAGGAGCAGAATGCCAATAGAGACCTGGCTGCCGAGGAGAAGACTAATAAAAAATAGTAATACAAAATAACAACTATATTAATAAGAATGAAAGACTCAGGAGTATCTTGGCTGCCTTAGCATCCTTTTTTCTTAAGAAGGCAGGGCACCTGGAGGTCAGACTGGACCAAAGTCATGCCTAGAATGGAGAGAGGCCTGGAAGGCGGGGGTGGGTAGAGTCAGAGGAGGGGGAGAATGTGGGGCAAGCAGGGGGTGACTTAGGGCAGAGAGAAGGCTGGAAGATGGGGTTTAGGGGGGGAACCCTGGGCTTTTTCTATCTCCACCCAGCCAGGGCCAGGAAGGTAGTTGTGTCAGGCCTAAGGTCAGGCATAGCTTGAACACTACCCAGCTTTGTGATCTTGGGCAAATCACTATGCTTCTCTGAGCGTCTGTTTCCTCATCTTTAATATCCAGAGAGTAACTACTTACAAAGTTGGTGCTTTTCCATTTTTCCTCTTCCTGACCCAGGGCTACCCTTTGGTCTCTCTAATGCCTTTCTACAGAGGGTAAGCAGCTTTCCTTTGAAAGGAACATTTGCACTGGCCTTGAAGGCAGGGATACAATAGCTGGGAAAGAAGAGGGAAAGGCATTCCTGGCAGAGGGAACAGCATGAGTAAAGGGACAGAGACACAGATGTGCTCAGCTCCTGAGAATGTGGCTACTGTTAATTACACATATGTCTCTCAGGTCTGCTACTGTGCCTTCTCCAAGCACCTGTTGTTCTCCAGCACTTAGAGAACACTTGCAGGTGAGATTGGCACTCATTTCTTGGTTAAGATAAGTTGAGGCAGAAAGACCATTGCTGCTAAGGAGGGGAAGGGAACAGAGTGCCAAGGGCCTGTCAGTACAGCAGGTGGTTTTGGAAGCAGACTGGGGGGGTGGGGGGGAAGGTTTGACTGTAGTGACTTTATTTTTGCTCCCAAATTGAAATTAAAGATCATTTCAACTCCAGATACTGGAAATGCCTGGGTTCATTACTTCCTGGGATTTTGTCCATGACCTCATTCTAGATTCAATTAAAGCAATTTAAGGTAATTAATTAAATTTGTTATTTGATTAATAAAGATAGAAATTCTGCTAAGTTGCTGTGAAGGAGGAAGCCATGTTGGGACTTGCTAGCAGAAGATTTGGGAAGACTCATGTCTGCCTCATCCCAGCTTACTCCTCTGTGTCATCTCGGGGCCCCCTCACCGTTCCAACTGGGGTGCAGGAGTCAGACCTTCAAGGCCAGGGCCCTGGGGATGGTTGTGTTCTAGAAGCAGCAAGAAGGCTGGGGTGATCCATGGGGGAGAGGTAGGAGATGAAGGAGTGATTTTGCCATTGGTGCACCTGGAAGGGTGGGGTGCTGAGTAGGGGTAGGGGGCTTTGGGCATGCTAGGAACATGCTGAACATGCGCAGAAGCTGGGGGGGCTGGGGAAGTATCAGGGAGCCAAACCCCAAACTGCAGAACTGGAAGTGGGAGGAGATGGGGCGGGGGTTGGGGGAGGGAGGGATATCCAGCCAAAACTAGGTGGAGCTGTCCACAGGAGGCTGGACGCAAATAACAGGTTCCAGCATTGGCAGTGGGTCAAACCACGGAGGAGACGTCAGACCAGACACCATCCTGGGAGTCCCCATGGGCCAAAGCTTAAAACTCAGGGTGCTTCTAAATATGTCACCAACCCAGAAAACTCCACAAAATTCCTATCATTGAATTTGGCAATATTATAAAATTCTGCATGGAAGCAAACAGTGCAAACAGAATCAAGAGACAAATGAAAAACTGAGAGAAATATTTGAAGCTCATATCACAAACATTGAATTTCTTAACATATAAAGAGCTCTCCCAAATCAATAAGAAAAAGGTGGGGAAAGGTTAGGTATGGCAATTTGTAGGAAAGGAGCTACAAATGGCTCTTAACATGTGCAAAGCTGTCATTCTTTTTCATAATGAGAGAAATGCAAATTAAAAGTAGCCAGAGGTACCATTTTTATCCATCAGATTGAACAAGTTTCAAAAATATACTGAGTTGAAGTTGGTGCAGAGAAATAGGCACTTTCGAACAATTCTGTTACTACCTCTATGGAGGGCAATCTGATACTATCTTTCAAAATTATAAGTACATGTATTCTCTGACCTAGAGATTCAGCTTCTTGGAATTTATCTTACAGGGAACACAATGATTCACTGCAGCACTGTTTGTGATAGCTTGACAAGGAAACAACAGAAGAGGGATAGGATGTTGGCAAATAAATAATGGTATATCCAGTATATCCAGGCAATGGAATACTATGGAATACTATGTAGCCACCAAAATAAAGAAGTATGTCCTGCTGGGTGCAGTGGCTCACGCCTGTAATCTCAGCACTGGGGAGGCCAAGACGGGAGAATTGCCTGAGTTCACAGGTTTGAGACCAGCCTGAGCAGGAGCGAGACCCTATTTTAAAAAAAATAGTTGGGTGTTGGGGCGGGCACCTGTAGTCCCAGCTACCTAGGAGGCTGAGGCAAGAGAATTGATTAAGTCCAAGAGGTTGAGGTTGCTGTAAGCTGTGATGCCATAGCACTCTACCGAGGGTGACAAAGTGAGACTCTGTCTCAAAAAAAAGAAAAAAAAAAAAAAAAAAAAAAAAAGAAGCATGTCCCATGGGAAGATATCTAAGGTGGGCTCTTGGGTTAAAAAAACCTCAGCCAAACACAAGGTGCAGGGCAATGTGTATAGGATGTTACTATTTGTGTAAATACTAAAGGACTATATAAATACATGCGTGTGTTTTTGCTTACAAAGGGATAGACAATCCTTGAATCGCTAGAGCCCCGGCTTCTGGGAGCCATGCTTGCTTCTGGAGAGGAGAACCAAGTGACTGGGAGATAGGAGCGAGGGGGACTTACTTTTTCCTGTATATACCTTTATGCCTTTTGAATTTTGGTAGCAAGTATATGTGTTTCTTATAGAACAAACAAAATTACAATTTAAAAAACCAACCCAAGCAGGCAGCAGCATGTAGGGGTGTGGCAAAGCCAGGGTCAAAGGTGCAGGGAGAGGTCAGGGCCCAGGTGGTCTTTTGTCCCCAGGGAGGCAAGGGTGAGGTGAGAACTGTACATCTTTTGGGAACTTCCCTAAGCAAGGTGTCTACATGGGCTACCTCACTTCCTCCTGAGTGGCTACCAGAGGAAGGTATAAGCAGCGCTGCTTTGCAAAAGAGAAGACTGAGGTTCAAGGTGGGGTTGGGAAACAGTCCTGCAATGCCTCCTTATTAACCCGACTGCCCCCATTTGCTGGCCCTTAGGACTAGGCTGGGATTTTGTTCCAGGGTTGGCCTGGGTTCATTACTTCCTGGGATGTTGTTCCAGGGTTGATCTGGGTTCATTACTCCCATGGGGCCTGGCCAGTTGCCTCTTGGGAGCTTGGAGTGTGGGTGCTGCCCTGGGTGTCTGCCTGAGGAAGTTGGTCCTTCCCCTGGAGAGAAGGTGGCAGATGCTTCTGGGGAGGGGGGTATCTGAGGACAGCTCCAAACAGGGTCATTGGCCAGAATGAGCCTGAGACTCTCCTGCACCTGCGAGCAGCTGGCCCACCATGCTCCAGGAGGATGGGGTGCCGAGACCCAAGGGAGGATGCATGGGACACCCCACAGAGGGAGCAAACTTTGAACGTCTGGGAGTGAAAGGGGATCCTCTCAACCCTGATAACAGGAGGATAAGCTTTAGCTTATGGCTAGAACATGAAACAACTTAATCTTCCTCTGATGGCTCCAGTAGGGATGAGGGAGTTTCCTTCAGGCTGTGGTAAAGCCAGTGCTGACCCCAATCAATACAAGGGCAGCTGCTGATGTGATTGGAGAGACCCCCAAGGGTTTTTAAATCTCAGATATCTTCCAAAGAGGCTGAGTCCAGGACTGCAAATTGTTTTGAACACAGATATTGTGTAGGTGCCTCCCTGGGGAGGCCCAGCCTCCTCATGTGGTCTAGCACATCGCTTCACTCAACAGGGGTTACACATCAGCCAATAATGGAGCAGGGAGTAGTCTGCCCAATTTGCCTCCACCCGCAGGCAGGCCACTGGTGAGAAAGTGACGCAGGGGCAGGGCTGAGCTTTGACTGCTTGATGGGGTAGAAACAGCCTGTGTCAGGAGGCCTGGGTCTAGGGCCAGCTCTGCACTCACTGGTGGTTAGAATCTGGAGTGGGCAAAGATCTTTGCTCTGAATCTTAATCTCTCCATTTGTAAAATCAGCCACTTGAGTTGGATGGTTTCTGATGGGCCCTTTGAACTCTAAGGAGAGGAGTTTATGGGGTTTCATCCAAGGCTAGAAGACCTTGGGGCCTAGACATGCTAGATGGACAGCCAGGTCACGACATCCCCTCTTCACCTCTGTCTCCATGACAGGTGTGGTTTATAAGAAACTCGTACGGTATTTTCTCATTTATGTCTCACAATGCCCCGTGAGATGCCCCCATTTTCAAGAAGGGAAACTGAGCCTCAGAGGGACTAAGGAACCTGCCCAGCATAGTAGGTAGGGGACCTGGGATGCTAACCCAGGTCTGATGACTTTGAGGCGTTTTCTTCGCCTCAGGCCACAGCTGCCTCTTCCTTGCTTAGTTTATGTTTTTGGTGGGGGTAGAGAGGTCCTCATCAAGTTCCATCTTTGGGAAGTGGACCTCATCCTTCCATCTTTGCGCTAGCTGCTCCGTCAGGCCAGGTTCTCAGCTGGATGCTCCAGTGGCCTCACAGGACTAGCCTCTACCACTCCCTCCCCGCTGCCTCATACTCACATGTGGACAGCTTGGGCAGTGACTACTTCTCTAGTCCCAGCTGGCCCTTCTTCCTCCCAGAGGTCTCATGGGGACCTCAGGTCTCCTATGCCAGCATGAGTGGGCATGGCCAGGCCAGCTGTGCCCTCCTCTTTGGCTCCAGTCTGGGTGAAAAGGCACAAGTGTGTCTAAGAAACCATTTCTCCCTGTCCACAGCCAGCTGGTTCATGCTGTGACCTCAGCTGCCACCCTTTCCCATCACCTGCTATGTTCAGGACAACTGACAGGTCCTGCTGGGCGGGGAGGGGAGAGGGAGGAGCAGGCAGGGGCAGGTCACAGGCCTGGCTCCCTGCTGAGGAAGCCACCTGCTCTGTCTGAGAATCTCATGGTGGGAGGGAAAGGAGGACTGTGGAGGACTTCAGAGGGGCTGAAGAAAAGGCTGTTTTATAAGCCAGTGCCCCAGGCTCTGGCTGTTTCAGCCTGCATGGAGCAGAGGGAACAGCATGAACGTGGAAGGAGAGGAACTGGGCTGAATGCCCCTCTCTGACCACCTAGCTGTGTGAATTTTGGTAGGTCTCTTGACATCTCTGAGCTTCTGCCCTGATTGATTCATGAACTTACTAAAGGTCTGCAATGAAAATAAATGTACTTTGTAGACACTAATGCTCTAGTGGTTAAGAGCATGTGCTCTATGGCCAGGAAGGTTGGGTTTGGATCTCAGCCCTGCTGTGTGACCTTGGCCGAGTGACTTCATATCTGTGTCAGGTGCTTTTGCTGCGCAGCACACACCTCACAACTCAGTGACTTAATGTAACAAACGTTCACATAGCTTATGATTCGGGAGTCAGTGATTTCAGTTGAGGTCACTGAGCTGTCGAATGATCTTGGTTGGGCTCCACTGTTTGTCTCCCATCAACTGGTTGATCCCCTGGGGCTGGCTGGTTAATTTGGCCTCACCTGGGATGACTGGAACTATGGGGTCTCTCTCATGTGTTCCCTGAGCCTGGACTTGCTCACATGGTGGTGAAAGGCTGCAGAGGCGGCAAGAGAGCAAGCCCTCACGGCATGGCCCCAGCCTCTGCAGCATTATGCTTGTGTCCGTTGGCCAAAGTCAGTCACATGGCCAAGTCCAAGGGACAGCATGAACAAATGGGGGGCTGTTACTGCAACAATCTATCCCAACCTGTCTGGGCCTTGGATTCCTCATCTTTAAAATGAGCATAACCTTGTGCTTTCCTGAAGGGATCACTGTGAGGATTGAAATGACATGAGCACATGTATGGAAAATGTGCTGCATGGCTGAGTGCCAGGGAAACACACGAGGGGGGGGCTATTGTTAGTACTGTTATTTACAGGGGGCTACAGAGGGACAGTTTAAAGTCCCGTGCAGCAGGCTCTGGGCTGTAGGCCCTGGAGGCAGTTCTGGGCCTGCTTTAAGCAGGTCCTTGCAGAGGCCCAGTATCTTCCTCAATTCCCCGGCTGGGAAAAAGGGAGCCAGTGCAGTCCCTGATGGAGCTTTTGCCTTTGTGTCCTGCCCCATTGAAGCTGCTCCGGGGCTCCTACTAGGGATCCAAAGGGATGTGGAACGTCTTTCCTCCTTCCATTTCCCTTCTCTACCTCCTCCTGGGCTCAGGGCACTTCCTGGTGAGGATCACAGTGGTCTGGAAAGGAAGTGCCCACCTAAGGTGCTTGCTTCTGGGGTCCCCAACCTTCTGCCCATCAAAGGTCACTTGGATTGGAAGGCAACCCTTTCATTGAGCTCTTTGAAATATTTATTCTACCACAGAGCTCCCTGGGCTTTGCCTGTTCCTACATGGAACAGTGTGAATGTGGGGTAGAGGAACTGAGCAGGATGCCCCTCTCCAGCTCTGACCAGCTGTGTGACCTTAGGTAGGTCTCTGGACATCTTTCAATTTCCATCCCAATTGATTCACGGACTCACTAGGGACCTGCAATGAGCATAAACGGGCTCACATTTATGTGCCCCATAAATGTGCCACAGACAACATTTTTAGGGACACAGATGACCACCACATGCTCATTAACGTAATGTAGAGACTGGCAATACGGGGCACATGATCTGGAATTGGGGTGGGGTCTGTGATGTCATCAACAGCCCACTGGAGTCCCTGGACGTTTGTTACAACTGAGCAGAATCAATCAGGCTGCCATCTTGGTGAACTTGTGCAAATCTGTACCCCCACAGGGGAAGGCGATTGACTTCCTTAGACTTTTTAGAATCTTGAAAACAGGATTTACACAAATGCTTGGCAACTGTGGATCTGGTTCAACACCCTTATTTCCATATTTCTAGGGCCCCCCTCTGAGCTCACCCAGAGAGCCAGCGTGAGGTGGAAGGTCCTTTCTTCATCCATCTGGTCCTCATTCTTCCCTGTTTGCTAGGCCTGGCCTCAGACCCAGGAGATGAAACAATGAGCCCAATCAGATGCAGGCCCTGCCCTCATGGAATTTATGGTCTAAGTGAGACGGAGATTAATTGATCATAAGAGTAAGTATAAAATTATATGGCCAGATGGTTTTCTTTTTTGAAATATTAATCTTCCTGCCTTCCCTGGCATTTCCTCTTCCTTTATGGGGCGGTCAGAGTCAGAACATTCACTGCCACAGGGCAAAGATGACCCAGTGGAAGTCAGAAGTCACTTCTTGCCTTTTGAGTGTCTAAACTGAAGCTTGGGTGTGTGTGGTGAGGGAAGGATATGGGGGTGGAAGGAGCTAGGTGAAGATAAGGGATGATCTGAGTGCCCAGACCAGGTGAAGTCTCCTGGGCTGGGGGAAGGCAGAGTGAGGGGAGGGGCATTGCTGGGTGGGCATTGGAGACGGGCTATATGCTCGTTCGGGGTGCCCCTGCTCCCCACATGAAGAGGCCTGGAGGACTTGGGAATAGGGAAGACCTGTGTACCATCCCAGCCAGTGGAGCACAGACCCCATGGTGATTTGGAGCAGAGAGTCGGGGCAGCTTTGAGTCTCCTGAGGCCAGGCCAGCTCTTCCACCTACCAGCTGAGGTTCACTCAGAGACACCTGGGGGTCAAGGATCTCCCCTCACCTCTGCTGCTGGGTACATCCTGGACTACCAGGTAAGCTGTGCACCTTCTATTTTGGGGAGCATATGTTCCTCTAAATTTCACTATTTTTTTTGACAAAAGCACATTAGCCGCTCTGGCTCTTTTAGCTCAGCAGAACCTGGCACTGTTCAGCAGTTCTGACAAACTGATGTCCTGTGGGCTCCATCACTCACCCCTCTTAGCTGTGGAACCTGGAGGTCAAGTACAGGGAGGGAGAATGAAGGAAGTATGACCTCAACTTTCAGTTACAAGGTCCTCCGCTGCCCCTGGAGCTGTGCCACCATCTAGGGCCTACCTTCCAGATGCAGAGAGCACTGGAGTGGGAGTCAGCAGCATAGATAAGCCTGGTCATGCCCCTGGTCTGACAAGTTCTACTCTCTCTCTGTGCCTTTTTTTTTTTTTTGATAAAACAGGGGCAATGTTGGTGTGGTCCAATGAGATTAAAAAAATTCAAAATGACCAAGTCTCATCCTCATAATGAAAATAGAACTATTGAACATTACTGTGCTCTGAGCCAGGCACTGTGCTAAGAGGTGGCTCAGATGATCTCCGTTATCCCTCCTCACATGCCTATGACATTATCGTTATCTTTCTCATACAGAAGGGGAAACTGAGGCACAGAGAACTCAAGGACACTGCTGAAGATCACATACATTTGGCAAAACTGGGATTCAACAGCGGGCTGGCAGGGCCCACACGCCCGCCCTGTTCTATACTGGATGGCAGTTCTGGGGCTTGCTCCGTAGGGCGGGGCTGAGCGGGATCCTGAGGTCACCTCACCCACTTATTGCACAGAGAAGGAAACTGAAGCTCGGGGGGTAGGGATGGACTTTTTAAGATTCCAACAGTCCAGACACCACACTGATATATGGAAAATGTTGAACACTACACGTGGCATTGGCCAAATGTATTTGAGTCCACAAAAAAGGATTTTCTGAGGATGTCAAAACTTGCCCAAGAAGACTCTGAAAAGTGCAGGTTCTAGGGAGATCTGTGGTAAGGGGAAGGGAATGTGTGTGTGGGTCTTTGAGTACTGTTCTGCACTGCCCAGAGCAGAGGAACAAAACAGGGCCACTGCTTCCTTCACCGGCCTGATGTGAATCTAAGTTTGGGTCCTGCAGAAGGAGCCAGAGATGAGTACCAGGATGTGGGATGCAGCTGCTCCCTGGAGTGCCGTTTCCAGTAATGACGCGTCTGAAGCAACCCGAGTCCCCACCAATAGGGGATTGGTTAAATACGCCTCTGTGGTTTTGTTGGGTTCTAGAATATTGACAACCATTAAAAGTGACATTTTGGAAAAAGTGTGTGGAGAATGTATTCCCAGTAAAAAGTTAAGACCAACGTAGGTTACAACACAGGGTGTGACATCTGATCTCAAAAGTGTTAAAAAATATAGTATGTATATGGATTATGGTTTATTTTCACTTTGTATTTTCTTGCAGTTGCCAAATTTTGTGAAATATGTATGGCTCTTGTAATCAGATCGCCCTCGCATTCTGCCATCATTCTGTTATTTTCATAAAATGGGGAGAGGGCACCTCAGCAGAGAGGGGGGCTCTGTTCCTACATCGCCTGAGAGCCTGGATGGACCCTACTCATGAGGAAGGGAGGCTACTCAAACAATAGATGGAGGGACGGCCATGTCCACTGCCTGTTCTGGGGCCTCTGAACCCTCAGCCAGGCTCAGGAGTGTTTTCCAAAGCGAAGGACTAAGCCCCAGCCCCACCTTGGCCCATCCGCTAGGTGACAGGGCAAGGGCAGGAAGCAGAACCACCATTTAGTTCCCTGGGGAGCTTGTCTCCGAGAGGTGCCCACTGTCAGTCTGGCTTATTCATTTATTCATTCAGCAAAAATCTCCTGAGCACCTACTATGTGCTTGGTGCTGATCCAGGTGCTGGGAATACAGTGGTCAGTAGAACAGCAACCTTGTCCTCATGGAGCTCATGTTCATACGACACAGACAACAAGCAATTGAATAAATATGTGGTGTAATGGCAAAAGGAAGGGCATAAGAAGACAGGGAAGGACAAGGGTGGCACTTCGGGGTGGGCTGAACAGGGAAAGCCCCTCTGAGGAGGTGGCATTAAGCATGTGGGTACCAGGATGGAGAGTTCTAGATCAAGGGAATGAAAGTGCCAAGGCTCTGGGGCAGGAGTGTGAGTGGTGTTTGAGGACCAGCAAGGGGAGGCGGTGAGGCCATGGGGACATGGCAGGGAATACGATTGCAGGGGCAGGGACTGGGAGGCTAGATCATTGGCTTTGTGGGAGATGGACAGACACCGTCTTTTGTGCTGAATAAGATGGAGCTTCTAGGAGGCTTTCAGCAGAGGAGTCACCACCAGACCTGACTTCTGTTTGGCCCCGTGGCCTTGGCTGGGCATAGCAGAGAGGACACTGCTGCACCCACTCAAGGCAGCAACAGCAGAGGCTGAAACACAGTGGTTGGAAGCAGTTGGATTCAGGATTATTTTGAGGCAGAACTGAGCACTCAGGGCCTTCCTTCCATACTGGCCGGCTTCTGGGCCCCAGCTTTTAGGTCATCCCCCAATCTCTGCCTCCTGGAGTCTGAGGGGACTGGGAGGCCTGGAGATCTTGGGTCCACCCTCTTTGGGGAAGGGTCTGAGTGGAACCTGGGGTGGTGGTGGAG
Organism: Loris lydekkerianus; assembly: GCA_963574355.1. NCBI lineage: Eukaryota > Metazoa > Chordata > Mammalia > Primates > Lorisidae > Loris > Loris lydekkerianus. Next base: position 16,976 of record CAUYPK010052643.1, on the reverse strand, counting down.
GAGGTTGGGCCACAAGACCAGGCCTTCAGTCACAGCCCTGGTGGGGTGCTCACTGCCCTTTCTCATTAGCTGCCAAAATAAACTCCTTCCTTGGGGCAAGGAGGGCAGGGCATGTTGGGAGGGATGCCAGGCACACACACTGGTTCATTCATTCGACAAATACTTATTGAGCACTTACTACAGGGGAACAGCTGTGAACAAACAGACAGAACTCCCTGCCCCCCCCCCCCGCCCCCAGCCGAGCTCCTATTTGAGCAGAGGGAGGGACACTAAACAAGCAAACCGTAGTCAGATGACAGCGAGTGCTGAGGAGGAAAACAAGGCGAGGGCTAGGATTGCAGCATGCCCACCGAGAGGGGATCTCCTGTCCCTGTTTTACTTGTCTTATTCTAGAAATATTTATCTATTATGTGTAGAGTTTTCTGTACCCCCCACTGTGCCCTGCACTGGACAGGAAGTCCCATAAAGGCTCTTTATGGAAGTGGTTCTCTGCTATCACTCCAGTGCCTAGAAGGGCACATGGGAGCACTAAAGGCATAGCTATTGAATGAGTGATGCAGGCCCTCTTACCCTGAGACCAGTGACTGTAGACTTCAAGATGGCAAGGGAGGGTCCTCTTCACCTTCCACCCAGGAACCCAGGTTGGGTGTTGGCAGAGGGGTGGGAGGGCACAGCCCAGATTACATTGTACAAGTTGGCCATAGATTCTACCAGGTAAGTCCCACCCACCACAGTGCCCAGTTGGCAGGACAGAGCCCACCCCCAGGAGCAAGGACAAGGCTTTTAGTGCAGCATTATGGGCTTCAGATCCTTCAGGCCAACAGCTTTTGTCCTGCTTCAGAGAGCGAGAGACTGTCTTAGTCCATGTTATGTAGCTGTAACAGAATATCTGAGACAGGGTAATTTATAATGAACTAAAATTTATTTGGCTTACAGTTCTGGAGGCTGGGAAGTTCAAGGTCAAGAAGCCTGCATCTGGCAAGGGCCTTCTTGCTCTGTCATCCTATGATGGAAGGTGAAAGGGCAAGAAGGTATGCCTGCAAAAGAGAGGAAGGGGGCCAGGCTCATCCTTTTATCAGGAACCCACTCCCTCAGTAACTAACCTGGTCCTGTAATAATGGCATTATTCCATTCATCAGGCCAGACATGACTTAATCACCCTTCTTTTCTTTTCTTTTCTTTTTTCTTTTCTTTTCTTTTCTTTTCTTTTCTTTTCTTTTCTTTTCTTTTCTTTTCTTTTCTTTTCTTTTCTTTTCTTTTCTTTTCTTTTTTTCCCTTCCCTCCCTCCCTTCCTTCCTGTCTCTCTCTCTCTCTTTCTTTTTTTCTGGCAGGGTCTTGCTCTGGCTTCTAGTCTAGAATGCAGTGGTATCATTTTACCTCATTGCAATCTCAAACTCTTGGACTCAAGTGATCCTCCTGCCTCAGCCTCCCCAGTAGGGGTAGCTGGGACTACAGGTGCCTGCCACCATACCCAGGTAATATTTCTATTTTTTTGTAGCAATGGGATCTTGCTCCTGTTCAGGCTGGTCTCAAACTTCTGGCCTTATGCAATCCACCTGCTTTGCTTTCCCAAAGTGCTAAGATTACAGGCATGAACCATTATGCATGGCCCTAATCACCTCTTAAAAGTCCTACCTCCCAGCGCTATTGCATCAGAGATTAAGTTTCCAGCACACGAACTTTGAGGAACACATTCCAACCATAGCAGAGGGGTAGGTCTCTTGGTACTCATTCCCCTGAGTTTCCTCCATTTGATGCACCTACTTCATCCATATTTAAGATCCATAATTAGGAAGCAAAGGCCGATAGGCCCAGTGAGACCCTAATACCTCCCTGAACTTCCTCAGTGTGCTGCAGGGATACTGGGACCTGGGTCCCAGCTAGAGACTGAAAGTTGGGTGGAGGCATGGGTGGGGGCCTGAGAGGTGAGTGAGTAGGGAATTAGGGAAACAGCAGCTGGCTTAGAGCCAGGTCTGAAGACTTTGTATCACTGTGTCTGCTGGTCTAAAGCAGGGTTTCCCAACAGAGAAGAAGTGTTTTGTGATTGAACGATAAGTTAAAGACAATTAAAATGGGTTATCTCCTGTGGGACTTCTCAGGACTTTTATTGATTCCCTAAGAACAGATGAAGCATTTTCCAAACTCTTATTCATGGTACCCCCTTTTCAGGGAGGATCTTGAAGGATGGGGGGCCCTCTGAATACTCTTTGAGAAATGCTGGTTTTTGCGGATAGCTATCTGAGAAGCTTTCTTCTTACCCCCTCCCTTTCTCCATCTTCCTTCTCTGCTAAAATAGCTTGTATAATGCAAACACGCCATTAAGTCACAGAAAAACACTTAACTTGCACAAGGTGGGCACTGGGGAGCCATTCAGCTGTGCAGTGTCGCTAGGAAATAAAACCTCACTCGGCACTCAAGGCTCCAGCCTGGCTCCAAATATAGCCCCCAAGATTGCCCCGGCACCAGACAGCTTCCTGATTCAACCAGACTCTGCTCCTCCATGACAGCTGTGAGCATGCCCGCCTCCAAGCCTTACTTAGCTTTGGCTAAAATAGTCCTCTCTCCTCCTCTTTATCTGCCTTCTCTAGGTAGCCTTCCTTGACTACTTCAGCCTTGCTTCTGAAGCCCTTGAAGGTGGTATCAGGAAGCAACAGAAGGTGAGAAGCTCTAGATGTTAGTTTTACATGACTATAAAGCACCCTCTATTCTCTGGGAGACTATAACTAAGGGCACCCAACAGGAACAAATTCATCACGAACTGAAAGGGAGATCCAGCCACCTCAAGAAGATTGACTATAGGGTCTCGGTTTTCTTAGGAAAACACCTACAATATTTCCATGACACGTAATCTCACTTTGCCTGATATAGGCTTGTCTGTGGCTGATTCAATTTTTCCTCTTAAAATTCCAAACATAAACCAAAGTAGAGAATAGTATAATGTTAGCTCATACAGTTATCACCCAGCTTCACCAAGTATCAATCTTGTTTCATTTCTGTATCTACCCAGTGCCTTGTATCATTTGGGGGCAAACCCCAGACTCCATATATTCTATCCATATTTGTATTAGTACACTTCCCGATTTTTTTTACATAACCATAACATCAATATCCCACTTAATTAACCATAAGTCATCAAGATCATCAAACAGCCTGGGATTGTTCACATTACCAGTTATTCTATATGTGTCTTGATTTTATTTATTTTTTTAGTTTGTTCAGTTGGGATCCAAATGAACTTGGTTGGTATGTCTAAGTCTCTTTCGGTCTACAATTTCTATTTCTTTCTTTTGAAAATGTTTTTTGTTAAAGAAACCAGATGCTTACCCAATGTTTTCACACAGTGCAGACATCACTAGTCGCATCCCCAAAGTGACTTCTGATACCTTCCTCGGTCCTCTGTATTTATTGTAAATTAGTTTTTGAGGCTTGATCACATTAGGATTTGGCTTTTTTAGTAAGGCAGCCTCACAGTGCTGCATGTTTCCATCAGTAAGCACATAATATCTCCAGTTAGGATGCTGAAAAGCTATATCCATTAATCCATTAGAGGGTTGCAAAATGGTGTGGTTTCAATTCTGTCATCCCTTTTTTGTTTATTAACTGGAATACTTCTAAAAAGAGAAATGTCCCCTCATTTGCAATTTGGATACCCAGTGGTATAGTTTGTGTAGGAAAAGTGGGATAAAATGCTTGATTCTTTTTCTTTATTTACTAATTACATTTTAATGGAGTCATACAAGCAGTTAACGCTTGTAGAGCATGTACAGATCACCAAATGTTTTATCAACACTATCTCATTTAATTATCACAACAGCCTTGTGAGGTAGACATGGCAGATGGTGTTTTAATCTTTTATTTATTTATTTTCTGGTAAACGAGAAAACAGAAGTCCAGAGAAGGTAAGCAACTTACTCAAACTCAGAGAGTTACTAGCACCAGCCCATCCTTGCCAACTTACAGGGGCCCTAACCCAGAGCCTGACACTTTCTCTAAATGTGAATTAACTCATTTGCTTCTCAAACAACTGTAAGAAGGGAAGGTCGCTGTTCCCATTTTACAGATGAGGAAGCCTGAGGCCCAGAGACGTTAGCTAAATTGCTTGAGGTCATATGATGATAACAGGGATTCCTATTTATTGAGTGCTTCTTGTGTACCAAATGCCTTGCTGGGGTCTTAAACACAATACAGCATTCTGCTGTCTGCTGCACTCTATGTTATGGCCACATGTCAGGCATATTTTCTCTTTGTAGCAACCTTACGTTACAGATGAGAACACTGAGGCTCAGAATGACTGGGTCACACTCCCAAGGTGCTGGGGTCCAAGCCCACTTCTGTTCTGCATTACACTATCTCCAGCCCATGGGCTTCAACTTGAGCTAAGACTTTCTGACCTGTGTCTGGGCCACCTCCTCCCCGCAGTGCCCAACACCCACAGTGTCTGACCCAGAAGAGAAAACTTTTCCTGTGGGTGATTAGCTGCCTCCCAGCTTATCCGCCCTTCTATTACCACAGGCTGCTGTGTTTGGCTTTAATTGACAAGAGGAGAGAGGGCTGACACACAAAAAGAAGAAACCTCACTATGTGAGAAAAGAATTAGTGGTTTTAGTGACTCCACAACATCCCCAGATGTAGCTGGCTCTGCCTCTAATTGCTTGTCTCCACTGCTTTTTTCCCAGAACCAGAATATTAAGCCCATTTACCAGCACAGCAGATGGAAAGGGCTCAGGACCTCTTGGCCTAGCAGGGAGGGGCAGGAGGGCCTCTGCAAGGCTGTGAGGGGCACCGGGACGGCCCTGCCGCGCTGAGAGGCCCACTTCTGTCTGGGGCCGCCCTCGGTGCCCATCAGACATCATCACTAGGCCCTAAACCATGTTGGTCTCAGTAATGCTTGCGACCCTGGGCTAATGATGCTGCTGCCGCAGGCTAGCACGAACCGTCAAAAACGGGCGTCCTCCGAGATGTGCTCTCTTTCCTAATGAGATGCAGTGGCCGCTTCCTGCACGGAGAGAGGCCCTTACGGAGATGGGGAAGAAGACAGGAGGAGGAAAAACAAGAATCCAATTAAACCCTCAATTCGAGCAGAGTAAATGAATTTGACTTTAGGTGATCAAGGGGGAGAAAACTTCTAATTAGACACATGGCAATCCCGGGGCTCAGCACACTCGTGACCCGCCCTCACGCCCGCCCCCGTCACTTTTTAGATAAACGTTAAGGATTAGAATGGGATGTAATTAAAATCCGTCAGTCCCATACAGTGGCTGCTGGTGGGGTTTGATGACAGCTCGCTCACTGCTCTCCTTGTCGTCAGCTCCCGCCTCCTCCAAGCTCTTGTGCTCTGATTGGCTCTTCTGGCCAGCCAATCCCCTTCCAGCAGGAAAAAAGGCTGGGGTGAGAGGGGCAGCCCTGGGGTGTACCCTTCTTCTGAGGCCTAGAGCAGAGCTTCTCTGGCCTAGGCAAACTGGCCAGAGGCTGCAGGCTGGAGGACCTCAGACGAAGCCTGGCCTACAGATGAGTTAAAGAAAACTGAAATGCATTTATGGCCCTACAAACTCTGGATATTTCATATAAATGTTTGAATTTTCTGGTTTCTTTAGAAAAATTAAAGATCTGGTAATACTGGGCGGGTATTCTCACCCACACAACAGTTGGCTGTGGTTGAATAGTGGCTGCCCATTTAGATAAGATGTTGGGACACTGCTTACTACATCCCCAATCTGGCCTGATTTGCTCATCTGTTGGCCTTTGAGAGGGCGAGTCACCAGTGTGCTCAGCCCCAGCATTGCTGTGTCTATTTAGAAGTTTCCTCCCTGTTGGGATCTGAGTTTTGCAAGCTCTGATCTGGCTCTTCAATCTCCAGGTGAGGGGAGGTACCCAAAGGTCTACTCTGAACTGCCACCCCCACACCTTTGTTTATGCTGCCTCTATCTGGAAAGCCCTTCCTCATGTGGGATATAAGCATCCTTCAAGCCTCTGCTCAAATGTCACCTCATCCAGGAAGAATGTCATGTCTCTCTGCTCTGGCTTCTGAGAACCTCTGTGTCCCCTGTATGGCACCTCTCTTGTGTGTGATGGTGAATCTATCTGCTCCAGGAGGCTGTGAGCTCCCTGAAAGCAGGGTCAGGCTCAGTATAGGGCCTGGTCCAGGGGAGACACCCAGTGAATATGAATGGAAGGGAACTGAGCATAGGCTGGGGAAGGACCTTGGTCTCACATGGGAGTGATCAAGGCCATCTCCCGCTCTTCACCAGGTCGTCTTTGAGTCTCCCTTGGCTCCCTTTCTCAGGCTCCAGCTTGCTTACTGGAGATCATTTATGAATTTTACAGAAACGTGTTTGGGAATTAACACATCACCACAGCCAGGGAATTCATCCCACAGTGCAGGAAGAGAAGAAATGCCTAACATGACAGAAAGATGTGCTAATGGTGCAATTTCAAGCACAGAACCACTGGTAAGTCCACGGGAAGATCATTTTTGAAAGTGACGTCTACCAAGGGACACATGGACTATTCAGTGACCTATGGCCAATCTATTTCCCCTACTTGGTTACCTCCCAATGTCACAGGTCAATTCACCCGACCTACCTGAGCTTCAGTGTCCTTGTATCAGAAATGGTGATGACAATACCTTCTGCACATTTCTTAAAAAGTGAAACTTTCCCCATGACCCAGCAATTCCACTTCTAGAATATCTATCAAAGAAGAATGAGAACATACACCACACAAAAACTTCAACAAAAATGTTCATACTAACATTATTCATAATAGCCCGAAAATGGAAACAAGAATATCTGCTTGTGAATAAACACATCGGTATATCCATACCATGGAATACTATTCAGCCATAAATATCGAGTGAAACATGAATGAACGTCAAAAACATCATGCTGCACCAAAGAAGCCAGACACTAGAGACCACATATCGTATAATTCTTTTTATATTAAAGTGTACAAAAAAGGCAAATCTACTGACGTAGATTGGTGGTTGCTTGGGGCAAGCAGTGGGTAGGAACAGCTTTTGACATAAAAGGGCACAACAGATCTTATTAAAGTGATGAAAATTTTCTACAGTTGATGGATGGAATGGTTATAAAACTTGGTAAACTTACTGAAAATCATTGCACTGTAAACTCGAAGCAGGTAAACTTTATGAAATGTGAAATATTCCTCCACAAAGCTATAAAAAATTTCCTCCTGAACAGAGTGGCAACAAGATTCCCGTGAAAAGAGACACACAGGGTACCTGGTTTCATCTTTGGCACATTCCTGGTGCTTCATAAATGTTAGTTTTACATTTTTCCTCAGCCCAAGCTGTCTTTGGCTAAGGGTGGTTTCAATGGTTGGGACAAAAGAGTTTGTGATTTCTAGGTTTTGTCTGAGGCATTGCCTTAAGGACGCCGTGTTTGACACGCTAGGTCTTACCCCTCCAGGCCCCAGTAGCCACCAGGACCATCGGTCCTTTTTCTTAAAGGCCTCCGCACCTGCCTCTTCCTGTGGACTTTTCTATCCTGACTCTTACTAACTCTTTTCTAGGCAATTGTGACAACTTCTGGCCAGACCTCCTCCTTGCCATAGGGTTCCTGCTCTTCCTCATTTGTCCTGCACAAGCTTTCAGGCTGCTCTTAAAGAGTACCTGCACTCCCAAATCTTCACTGGTTCCCTAGTACCTGAAAGAAAGCCGAAGCCACAACCCGCAGGTTCTGCAGCTGGGCTCCCCCTACTCTCTGACTTCGCTGTCTCCTGTTCCACCTTAAAATGATTTTCTCCCTGGCCCCCGAACTAACTTTCTGTGTTCTGACTCTGCACTTTGGCCTGTGCCATCCTCCTGCCCAACTGTCTTTCGGCAGCCCCAGGCCTGAGGATCACACCCTCCTCTCAACATGGACATTAGGGACAGACGCTCATTCAGGCCCAGGGAGGGACTTAGTAGCTAAGCAGACCCAGCTGCTTCTGGACCTGAATCTCCAGCTCAGCAGCCAGGACACCTACAAGCAGGCTCAGGTCCAATTTGTCCTGTCTCCCTTCAGGTGCTCAGTACAGGACCTGGCCCAGGGGAGACACCCAACAAATGTGAGTGGAAGGGAACTGAGCTGATGACGGGGAACAACCTTGGTCACACACGGGAGTGATCAAAGCCATCTCTGCCTCTCACCAGGTTGTCTTTGTACCTCTCTTACCTCCATTTCTCAGGCCCTAGCTTGTTTGCTGAGCCTGTAAGGTGGGGTCTGACTCCAGACAGCAGTCCAGCCCCGACACCATATGCTTACCACTGCTCAGCAAAGCCTCTTGGGTGGGGATGAACAGGGATGCAAATGTAGACAGACCCGAGGGCAAAGCCTTTCTCCACTTGATAGCTGTGTGGCCTTGGACAGGTTACTTAACTTCTCTGTGTCCTGCCAGTCTCATCTGTACACTGGAGATAGATAATACTATTAACCACAGAGGTTGTCAAGATAAGACAAGGTCATATAGTTCAAATTCTTTATGTGGTGGGGTAAGATTCAATATACAGTAGCTTTTCCTCATGAGATCAGCCTGGTCCCTGCTGTCCAGAAAGAGGTGCGATGACCTTTAAAGATAGTGTCTTACAGTGGAAACTTTGCTCAGCCCCTCTCTCCTCTGAGCCTCAATTTGCCCTTCTGGAGAGAGGATGGGCCCATGTGGTGTTGGCCTAGCTTTCTCCTAGCTCCGGAGTTTCAGGATTGCCCTTGGTAGCCTTTGCCTCTCCCCTGACACACTTGCCCCCATCCCTTCAGGTCCCAGCCCCCTGCAGGGCCCTGAGCAAGTAGAACAAGCCAACAAGGAAAGACCTGACTGAGCCCGTAGCCTTGACCCAAGGCCGTGCTGTTGGGGAGGCAGCCAGGACTTCTTATGGACAGAGACATTTAAGCCCTTTGCACGTAGGGACTGCATGGAATAGGGCTGCCTATGTGGCCAACAGCCACACTGCCCCAGCCTGCCCAAGACCCCAGGGGCCCAGAGCAGATGGCTTCTCTCAAGAGTCTAATTATCCACCTGCTCAGAGTCCCAGGCAGGCTCTTACCGCAACAGTCATCATCCATTTTCCTTGTCCAAGTTCACTATTGCCCTGGACAGGAAGCAGAGGAAAGAAGGAGGGTAGTGGGCAAGCTGACCCATCAAGGGGGAGGCCAATAGATTGGACAATGTCCCAGGAACCCTCCCCAAAGAACATGTTTGTTTGGGAGCAGGTGCTCAGCTCTGCAGTCAGGTGCTGCTTGCTCAAACCCTTTGGGCCTCTCTCTTGCTGACTGAAATAGTTGTCCTGTTAATCTCTTCCTCCTGAGGTGGGGAAGTGGCTATCAGAAAAGGAGCTAGGGTGTAGCTGATGGGAAAGGTCAATCCCTGCCTGAGCAAGTCCTTCTATCATGCCACTGGTCGTGCTGCCTGATGACCGTGGTTTCCATGTGTGTCTTCCACCAGCCTGGGTGCCTGAGAGGGCTGGACCTGTGTCTGATTACATCTACTGTCCCCAGTGCCCTGCACACAACATGGCACATAGCTGGTGCTCAATTTTGGGTGCTAGAATAAAAAGAAATTGATGGCAAAAGATTGAGTGAGTGTTTATTTTTCTTTCCTCTTAGGTTGTGATGGATGGCTACTCCTTGGCAAAGTTGAGATGAATGAAGTTTGTTTCAGAGCCCTTCCCACTTCCTGTGTTCTTTTCACTCTTTAGTTGGTATCATCTGTCTTCTCCTATTATCAGTCAGCTACCACGGAGAAAATGATTGGTGTGTCTAATTTATACTAAAGTGAAAATTACTGATAGGACTATCTGTCATTTTTTTTTTTTATTAAATCATAGCTGTGTACATTGATATGATCATGGGGCATCATACTGCCATTTTTTTACATTCCTATAATGGACAATCTCTGATCCATAGGTATGAAACTTAATGGCCCAACTATAGGCAGTCCTGTGCTTCTACTGGTACCCATGTTTTTCCTTCTCTCACCCTCTTATGCATTTTTGGTTCTACTACATGCATAATTCTGTGGCTCTTTAGAACTTCAGAGGTGGTCCCAGACACTCAATATGGGGTGAGACAGATGGGCCTCCACCCTCTGCTTATAAAAGCCAATGATAGGCATCACAAGTGATGGGGAACTCACTACCTTAAAGGCAGACCATTCTTTGCTCCAACTGATATTGAAACTCATATTAGCCCATTTCGGCCTTCCCTCTAGAGTCAGAGTCAAGCAGAGTACATTTTTTCCCTTTCACAAAATAGGCCTTCCTCTAAACAAGGAACTTCAGACTTGCTGCTCCCCGAATATGTCCAGAATGTACTCTGCTACCTCTGAGCCTTTGCTTTCTCTCACTCTCTGTGCCCTCTGGTTTCACGGTCACTGTCTGGTCGGAGGTTGTACTTGCTCTTTATCTGTAGAACAAATACGATGGACAGCACCCCGAGCACAATGAATTTAAGGTTTCAGCTCAGATTCTCAAAACGTCCATTGAAGAATGGGTTTGGGGAGTCCTAACTGTCCACATTAGCCAGATAATAACAGTGAGTGGTCACCAACTATGCCAAGTGCTGTTAGAAGGAGGTTTTCACACATTGGAATATTTCACATATAATCCTCACAGCAGGGCCGCAGAGGAGGCACTATCATCAGCTCCACTGATAGGTGGGGAAACTGAGGCACTTGGCAATGTTCTCAAGGCCGAATAGTTAAAAGTAATGGAAGCAGGATTTGAACCTGGATTGTCTCATTTCATAGACTATACTCTGGCTACTAGAATCTGCTGGACATCTGAGTCTGCCACCACTGCATGCTGTGAGTGCATGCAGGCACACACACACATACAGGAGAAGTTCGTTCTCCACCTGCCTGCTACAGTGGACCAGGAGACCCTGCTTCAGGATCTGTCCTCTAAGAAGCAACTGCCTATGGCTTTTGCACCTACATCTTGGATCCATACTCTGTGCTCAGCCAAGTCTTATCTCTTCGTTGCAAATATCCATCCCACCTTTACTTACTGGTCAATTCCTGTTCATCCTTCAAGACTCAGTCGGCTGTCACCCTCTTCTCTATGCCCTGCTGCAAAGCCCTGAGGGGTACCCATTCTCAAGGCATCTACACACTGACTCAAAATTAGCTCCTCCAGGGTAAGGAGATATTTCTTGCTCTCTTTTGTTCTCCAAGTTCTAGAACAGAGGCTGGCACATAGTGGGTGCCACATAAATGCTTGCTGAATTTAACTGAGTCATAGAACATTGGAAATGCCATTAATTTTCCAAGCCTTTGTTTTCCCATTTGTAAATTAGGAACAGCTTACACTGGTTTATTGATACTCTCCGGCGAGATTAGATCATCTGTAAATTCCAAAGACTGTGCACGTGTAACAGGTCACAGAGTTGAAGATGATTCTTTGTAACAAGTACTCCGACCAGCCATAAGTGCTCTTAGTTCTCTGAGCCTCAGTTTCCTCCTCTGTAGCATAGCTAAGCTCTGCCAGCTGTACAAGGTTGTTGAGGCTCAAATGCACCGGCATGTATCATATACTTGGGAGCCATCCAGACGGAAGGACTGGCTGTTTACCATTGACAAAGTCTTGGAAGGCAACCTGCTTCATCTTGGACAGGAAAGGCCACCCTGAGCAGGAGCATTCTACTCCTTTCCTTTTGAGATGGAGAAGAATAAAGAAGAACAGAAAGTGAGACAGAGAGAAAATCTATCACTCTGTGGTCCTAACATCCCCAAATGCAGGTGCACATACATGCAACAAATGCCCTGGGCAACTCTGGGGGATCAAGAAGCTTGTCCCAGCCAGAGGAATTTCAACCATAAACTCATGAGCACAAAGGAGAAGACATGAAGGTTATGATGCCAAACTCGCCTGAAGTCACAGCACCGAAGCATCTGGGTATGTCTGAGCTGGAAGAGATGATCTGTGTGCAAGTCCAGAGAGGCCACCCAGAGGCTCCCACACTGCCTGCTGATCACCTTCCATCTCTTCGTCCTGAGACCCTCCTCGGGACACATGGCCTCCCTCCTCAGAGCCTCTCCTGCTATTTACTGGGGGTGGGAGCAGAATTTCACTTAATATTTAACCAAAGGAATAAGGCTTCTTTCTAAGTGCTTTATAAATGTCAGCACATTTAACCCTCATAACGATCCAAAGGACCCCATTTTACACATCAGGAAACTGAGGCCCCAGCTGGTGAGTGACACAGCTGGGATCCTCCCCAGATGGGGCATTCTCCTCCAAGCACCGGAGAAGAGGCTGGGCCAGGTTGCACATCTGACCGGCCAGAGCAGTAAGGGAAGCTGTGTCCTGGTGGCCCCACCAAGCCTTGGCAGATTCAGGGCTCAAGAAAGTGTGGAGTCTGTGTAGACCTTGCTTCCCTGGCTAGAATCAGGGAGCCCTGGAAAGATGATAGGGACCCCCGTATTATGATGAGCCTGGGCCCAGCTGGAGCAGTGAAGGAGTAGAGGTCTCTGTGGGAAGCTGCTGTTTCCTGGGCATCTACCTGAGACAACCGGATGTCTGGAAGAGATCAAGCAAAGCTTCCGTGCCCAGAGAGGTCCCTTGGTCACTTCTGCTCACCAAGGTGTCTCCTCACCCCAGGGCCTTGATGTACCTGGTTTCTTGGCCAGAATTATTTTCCATCACCCCAGCGTCTTCTGCCCCAATATTTCCAATGCTCTTTCCTATCTCAACTTGAACGTAACTTTTCCTAAATGTTGCTCTTAGCCCCCAGGTGGAGTCGCCTTTTCCTGTTGTAAATTCTCAGAGTGTCCAGAATGCTTCTCTTATAGCTCTTTAATCTCACCTGTAATGAGATGATTCATTGTCAAGTTGTAATTTTAAAAGTAGCCTTAATGACCTGCACCTCTTTAGGGTCTAAAATGTGGTAAGTTTTTGACATACATAGTCATTCATTAAACCATCATCACGATCAAGATAATGAACATATACATCTTCCCTAAAAGGTTACTCATGAGTCTGTAATCCCTTCTCCTCCTCGCCTCTCCCACCATGTGCTCCACAACTGACCTGCTTTCTGGTTTGCCTTTTCCAGAATTTCCTACAACTAAAATGTTTTACAGTATATTCACTTTTTGGCTTCTTTCACGTCATAATTATTTGGAGATTCATCTCTACTGTTATTGATACTTCCTTTTTATTGCTGAATAGTGTTTCATTGTATGAACATATCATGATTTGTGTATCCATTCCTTATTGATGAATATTTGGGTATATTTCAAGTAAATAAAGCTGCAATAAGCATTTGTGATAAGTCTTTGTGTGGGTATATATTTTCATTTCTCATATATGGTTGGTGTATGTTAACCCTTTAAGAAAATGACACACTTTTTTCCACAGTGGTTGAACCATTTTATAAGAGAGGAAAGGGCCTGAATAGAGCAGAAGCCGTGGGAATGGGAAGAATAGGGGAAGATTCAGTGACTTAAGAGGAAGTGTGGTAGGACTTGGTGACTAAGAGAAGAATCCAGGAGGTGCCCAGTTTCTGGCTTGAGGGTTGTGGCATAGGGAAGGGGGTGACAGATGGGAGAAGCAACATGTTTGCGATGGGGATGGGGTGGGAGATGGATACATTGTGCAGAGGTTGGTTTAGAAGTACCCTTTGAAAAGATAACCCTGCAAAGTTGTGCCTTTCCTTTTCTTGGTGAACAGCCCCAGTGCCCTCTGTTGTCTCCTATGTGCATCATCAGCTTACATGTCTGAACACTCTCCTTATTTGCATCCTCCTGAATCTGCTGCCAGAACTGAACACAGGAATGCAAGGATGGTGTGATGGCAATGGGTAGAGGCCACTCTCTCTGTCCTTCTGTGTGCTGTGTTGAGTTTGCTTTGGTTTTATTGACAAATGTGTTACATTCTTGATTCATCCTGAGTGCAGTTAACAAGGCTCAGTTTCTTCACTTGTGTTCCCACTAAGGGGAATCCTTGCCCTATATTGGTCACTTTTAAGGTGTGATTTTAAAACTCTCTGACCTCACCTCTCACTCTAGCCACTGCAGCTGCCCGTTCCACACATGCGCCAGACAGCTTTGTGCAGGTGTAATCAGACAGAACTTGCCTTTCTGATGCTCCTTTCAGAGAAGTCTGTGGGAGCCCCCTGACCCATGATCAACTGCAAGTACAGGGGAGCTCATGCTGGTGGACCCATCCTGGATCAGTGATTGTCAGGGCCTCATGAGCAAATGTTTGACCTGGACAAGGTCCCTCACAATAATTTCACAACATGTTCTTGCACGGTATTCCCCCCCTTTACACTTCACACTCCCTCTTCTGCTCTTCCGCTCCCTGGGGCCACTTCACAGATAAGCTGCCTATACAAGCCTTCTCTTGGACTCTGCTTTGGGAAAATCAGGCTAAGACATCTCAGTATTTTCTAACACTTTGAGAATTGGATGAAAGTATAAGACTTTACATTTACCCAGATTGCATGAACTCTGAATCCCAGATGGTCTGCTATCTAGCAAAGGGGTTAGATCAGAGGATCTGAGGGCTGATCTTGCCATGAATTTTTATTCCCTAAATGAGGGAGAAGGGTCTGGTCTCCTAGGTGGCCTGAACATTTTCATTTGCTTTTGGAAGCTTTTAGAAGTGTCGGGATGCTTCTTTTCCAGGCTTGACCTGGAAATTAAAAATATATATTGGTGAGCAACTCCAGCTATTCTTGTTCCTTCCCAGGTCTCTGAGCTTGAAGAAAACACAATTTAGAGATTTTTGTTTTTCAGCAGAATCACAAAAAGGACACTGGAATGGCAGCCATGCGGAAGGCTGGGGAGAGGCTGCTCCCTACTGGGAAGGAAATAAAGAGAGGCAGCTCATCAGAGTATGGGGAGAGGCTGGTCAGCTGCAGTGGGAGTGGAGAGACACTTGCTTCTCTTTATGTCTGGGGAATGGCCCAGGCTGCGAGGCAGTGCAGTGAGGGGCTGGCCAGCTGGTACAAAGACAGGTGGGCCTCGGTGGGTGGGTGGGTAGGGGCGGTTAGGGTGGAAGTCTTGCACCATGTAACCCTCCTCCCTCATGTCTATGGCAGAGGAAGGGGAAAGCACAGTGAGGCAAGCCCCAGGCATGCAAACCTCAGGAGAAAAGTCTACAGGGCTGACAAGATAGAGTGACAAATCCTACTTGATTCGCCAATGGATCAGAAACAGGGACAGGTGACCATGAGGATTTCCTTGAAGAAAAAAGAATTCAGCAAGAACACTACTTTTGAACTTGAGCTGCAACATCAGCATTTCCCTGGGACTCTAGCTTGCCAGCCTACCCTACAGATTCTGAACTTGTGCAAGCCAATTTGTTGAAATCAATCTCACTCTCTGTTTTCCCCAGTCCGTCTCTCCCACACACTTTCTACACTCACCCACAATCCCTATTGGTTCTGTTTCTCTACCCTAACACAGGAGGATTAAATGACCAAAAAAAAAAAAAAAAAGACAGAGGCTAGACACAAAAAAGTGCATATTATGTGATTACATGTCTATGAAATTCTAGGAAAAGCAAATCTAATCTATAGCCTACAACAGTAGATCTGCAGTAGCCCAGGACTGGGGATGGGAGGATGGATGGCTAATGGGACAGGGAACTTTTTGGAATGACAGAATTAGATGTGGTTTCATGGACATACCCATTTGTTAAAACTCATGAAATGGCAATCCCCAAAATGGGTGCCTTTGGTGCTTGGACAACTGGATATCCACATGCAGAATGAAGCTGGACTTCTTCATATTACACACAAAAATGAACTCAAAATGAACCTTGTACCTACATGTAAGAGCTAAAATTGTAAAACTCTTAAAAGAGAATGTAGGAATAAATCTTCATGACCTTGAGAGTAGGCCAGCCATCTTAGATATGTAACCAAGAGCACAAATTACCAAAGAAACAATAGACAAAGTGGATTTCGTCAAAACTAAAAAATTCAAAGAACTATCAAGAAAGTGAGAGGACAACCGACAGAATGGGAAAAAATAACTTTGAATCGTGTATGTGATAAGAGACCTGTACCTAGAATATATAAGGGTCGATTACAACTTAATAATGAAAAGACAAATAACCCAATTAAAAAAAAAATGGGCAAAGTATCTCAATAGGCATTTTTCCAAAGAAGATACACAAATGGCCAATAAACACATGAAGATATGCTCAACATCATGAAACCATTCGGGAAATGCAAATCAAAACCACAGTGAGGTACCAGTTCATGCCCATTAGGATGAATATAATTTAAAAGACCAATGCTAACAAGTCTTGGAGAGAATGTAAAGAAATTGGAACCCTCCTATATTTCTGGTGGGAATCGGAAATGATACAGTTCCTCCCAAGGCCACACATGGAGTTACCACGTGACCCAGCAGTTCCACTCCTCAGTTTTTGGACCAAGAGAAATGACAATGTACGTCCACACAAGAACTTGGATGTTTGTAGCAGCATTGTTCAGAATAGCAAAAACATGGAAACCACTCAAAGAATGAATGGCTAAACATGACATATCCATGTAATGTGTATTACCTGGCAGTAAAAGGGCATGAAGTACTGGTACATGCTAGAACACAGATGGACCTTGTAAACGTTAAGCTAAGTGAAAGAAGCTACACGTGAAAGGTCACAGGCTGTATGATTCCGTGTACCTATATACTCGAGTATAAGCCGAGTTTTTGTGCCGAAAATTTGTCCCGAAAAACCCGAACTCGGCTTATACTCGGGTCATACAGGTTATTTGATTTGGTGCGCTTAGCTTAACAGGTAATCAAGCTAAATCACAAAGGTTAAAATCATTCAAAACTGGATTCCTCCTCCTCATCATCTGTATGTCCAAACAGAGCTTCAGCTGTATCTGATGTAAGGGTATCAGCATTTAACCTACTGATTCCTCAATTATTGTAATTGTTTTGGGTATATATTTTTATTTTTGAAATTTACCAGTGGCTGCTGCATTTTCCACCTTGGCTTATACTCGCGTCACTAAGTTTTC